>PVLA01006458.1:0-123458 GCA_004027455.1 Hydrochoerus hydrochaeris | reverse complement strand
CTGTTGCATGGAATACTGTTTTCTATCCTTTGACTTTTAATCTATGAGTTTCCTTTTGGGTCAGATATGTTTCTTGTATACAGCATATTGTATGATCCTGTTTCTTGATCCATTCTGTCAGTCTATTTGTTTTTATAGGTGAATTGAGGCCATTTATATTTATGGATATCACTGATATGTACTGGCTTGACTTTGCCATGTCATGTTCCAGTTGTTTCTTTCTGCTTTTCCTCTTGTTTAGTTGCTTATCCTACCTGGTGGTTTCTTTCTGTTGTTGTTTTGGGGATTGTGGTCATTTTTATCTCTGTCTAGTATGTCCTTCAGTACTCTTTCTAGGGTTGGTTTTGTGGACATGAGTTTCTTCAGTTGTTCTTTGTCATGGAAGTATCTTGTTTCTCCATTAAATTTGAATGAAAGTTTTGCTGGGTACATCAGTCTGGGTTGAAGGTTGTTTTCTTTCAGGGCTTGAAATACCTCACTCCAAGCTCTTCTTGACTTGAGGGTTTGTGCTGAAAAGTCTGCCATGAATCTAATGGGCTTTTCTTGATAGGTGAGTTGTGTCTTTTCTCTGACAGCTTTTAATATTCTGTTTTTATGCTGTATGTCTGAGATCTTAATTATTATGTGTCTGGGTATGGATTTATGTTGATTGTGACTGTTTGGTGTTCTATATGCCTCACTTATCTGCATATCAGATTCTTTCCCCATGTTTGGGAAATTTTCTGCTATTATTTCTGTAAATACTTTATGTATGTCATTTGCCTGCACTCCTGTATCTTTGCTAATGCCCATTATTCTTATATTGTTGCTCTTGGTATCATCATGAAGCTTCTGGATTGTCATTTCATGCTGCTGTGTTATTTTTAAAAGTTCTATCCTTTCCTGATCACTAACTGTGATCCTGTCCTCAAGGTCCAAAATCCTATCCTCAGCTTCCTTTAGGCAGTTTTGTACACTTTCAATAGAATTTATTTGTTTCTTGGATGTCTCTTTGAGTTTGTTTCATGAATTCTGCTTGTTTTCTATATTGTTCATTTAAAGTTTCAATCAGTTTCCCATGCTCACGTACTTTTTTCTCTAGTTCTTCTTTAGCTGCATTCAACAACTCCTTTACTAAAGTTGTTATTTCTATCTTTACATGGGAGATTACTTCTAATTTGATTTCCTCTATACCCTGATGGAATTGTTTTTTAATTTCACTCACTATCTTTTCAGAGATTCCCAGTGTGTTACTTTTGGGGTCCTCTATTTCAATGTCTCCTATACTTGATTCTGGTGAACTATATGTTTGAGACTGCATTTTGCTTTTTTGTTTTGTCATTTTCACTCTGCCTGGTGTTTTCTATGTGTAGGACGCAATCACACACATTATTTTCAGACACACCAAAGTCTTACAGTTAGTTGGAGGGGTTTTTTACTACTGGCCTATTTATCCCCTGTACACCTCTATTTTAGGGGCATACTCACCACATTGATAGAGTCAACCTGGTATAGTCCAAACTTCACCAACTGGGAGCAAAGTTCCAAATTTTCTCACACTAACTTGATACTGCTGAGATCTTGTGATGTTCCAGGTGGGAGGGTGGGCCCATCTGTAGCAGTCCAGGGTAGTTTTCAGTCTTGGGCAGGCCTCCTAGATGTTACAGGTGGCAGGGCGGGCCCACGGGGGAGATTCCAGGCAGCTTCCCCCTTATTCAGGCTTTGGCTAAGTTCCAGGTGGCAGGGCGGGCCCACAGTGGAGGTTTCAGGCAGATTACCCCTGATGCAAGCTTCCACTAATTTCCTGGTGTCAGGCTGGGCCCATGGGGGAGGTTCCAGGCAGTCTACGCCTGATGCTGGGGGTAAATCTTGAAAACATTATTTTTGGTGAAGAAAGACAGACTCAAAAATCATGCACCCATCAAGGGATTCCATTTAAATGAAATATCTGTAATAGGCAAACACAGAGACTGAAAGCCAGGTGGTGGTTGCCAGGGGTGTACTGTGGGGAGGGCCAAATGGGTGTGACTGCTTAACGGGTACAAGATTTCTCTGGGGATGATGAAATATTTTGGAAGTAGCTCAGGGAAGCAGTGGTGCTATATTTTGAACACACTACATGTCCCTGAATTGTTCCCTTTAAAACAGTGCATTTTTAATTACTTTTAAAATTTCAGTATAAAAGGAAGAAAAAAAATTCCAGTATTTTAAGACAAGATAATAGGAAAGTATCAATAATTAATACATTGCATATTGTTGTCATCAGAATAGTGACTTAGGCTACAAGATTTAGGCATGAGATATTGTCCAAACAATATTAGCACAAATTTTTCTTTTCAGTGAATTAAGAGAAACTAACAGTATATCTTAACTAATATATACATGCATGCATATATATATATATATATATATATATATATATATATCCTCTTTGTGTATTTCCCCTATCTCCCTCACAGTTTTTCTTTTCTTTTGAACAGTTTCTTCCCAATTCACAATATCCACTGTATATTTTGAGTCCTATTTACTATTTTGAGTCCTATTTACTACTTTAGCTTCTCACACTAGTGAGACTATATGATGTTTACACACTTGAGTCTGATTTATTTCACTAATGAGTGTGGTCTTGAGTTGCATCCATTTACCTATAAAGTTTCCAGCTGACTCTTCTTTTTGGCTGAGTAGTATATATTAATTACATAAATTTTAATTATATAAATGTTTTTAATATAAAAACTACATCTTTTTGTCTATTTCTCAGGTGATGGGCATTTGGATCATTTCCAAGATTTGGCTATTATAAACTGTGCTGCTATAAACATGAGTGTGAATACATTCCTGTGGCATGATGTTTTAATTATTCTGGGAAGATACCCAGAAAGGCATAACTGGGTCGAATGAGACCACTAATCCCAGTTTATTGAGGAATCTCCACAGTGATCTCCACAGTGGCTGCACCAGTCTACACTCCCACCAACAGTAGAGAAGGGTTCCTTTTTCTCTACAGCCCCTCCAGCATTTGTTATTGATTGATTTCTTGATAACAGTCATTCTTTCTAGAGTGAGAAGGAATCTCAGTGTTTTAATTTGCATCTCTTGGATGATCAGTGATGCTGAATATTTTTTCATGTATTTATTTTCCATTTGTATTTCTTCATCTGAGAAGTATGTGTTCATCTCAGATGCCCATTTTTGGACTGGGTCTTTTAATTTGGGGGGGTGAGTTTGATTTTTTTCAATTCTTTATATGTTCTATATATAAGTCCTTTGTCGGAGAGATAACTATCTATAGTTTTTTTCCATTCTGTGAGTTTTCTTTTAACTCTATTTGTTTCTCTTGTTGTGTAAAATCTTGTTAGTAAGGTGATATCTCATTTGTAGTGTTTCCCATGCATTGGGTTTTGTTTATGAAGTCTCTGCTTTCATCCATGTCTTCAAGATTTCTGTCTATTTTATTTTCCAGTAGATTTAGTGTTTCTTTAAAATAGTGATTTTTATTTTATGTGATTTCCACTTTGACGAAAGAACGAGGCTTGGTGTGGGCAGTGGTTTTAGACCCTTGTTCCCTGCTATCCACCACCTTTAGGGATGGAAATGTCAGGTGGAGTTTCGTCCTCCTGTTGCAGTTCTTGGGCTGAGTGATGGTCACCTTCAATCCAGTCTCACCACCTTCTATCTTTTTAGAATGACAGGAGATTGCTCATCCATTGAGGTCTTCCTTTTCTTATATTCAAGAATTACAGCTTAAAATATAATCTGGGAATGTTTAGGGACTTGCAATAGGAAAGGGAGGCTTGCTGGCCCTTTTCTAAGATGTGATTTTTCCTTCGTTTATTGTTGGTCTCTAAAGCGACTCAACAGCTTCCTCTTAAAGTATCTAGAGGACGTTATCTCAGTGATCTCCTCCATTGCTGGAGAGGCTCTCATCTTTTTATTATGATCTAATGTCCTAATTAACCAGCTCCTTCAGATCGGGGTTCCCAAGGGATATAGTTTAAAATAAACTAGAGTTATCTAACAGACAAAAATGAGATGTGCCATGAATCATGAAGACAAATGAGTTATATAAAAGTTACCTGCAGTAGATGAGATTTGATGCTACCCAAGAATAATGAAAGAAGTTTAACTCACTGTTACATTTAGATTTCCTTTAGTGTATCGCACATATTTTTGCATTTTTGTTGAAAGATTTCAGCACAGGAAATTAATGTGGGCCTACACATGTTTTTTTCTACTCATTTCTAGTATGTTCTCTATGTCCTGACCTAAACACATTGGTAAGAGTTACTTGATACTCTTAATCTTGTAGTTTATGTCTATAATAGTCACAGTTTAGGCAGTTTAGACTTTTTTTTTTTTAACCCTGAAGGTGTGTATTTAAGATAATCACAGTAATTCCTTAGAATTTCTTGGCGTTTATCTAGATAATGCATGGAAAATGCCTAACAAGGCTTGGATCAGGGTAGCTACAGGTTGGGCAGAAGGGGTACATCATGCAGGTGATGTCCTACACCCCAGTGCTGGTGCTCCTTCTCTACACTCTGGCTACCCTTCAGACAGTAGTCGAGGTTGCTGAACTCAGGCTACCTGGCCTAGATTCCCAGCTTAACCTCTCCATGTGTCTGTGCGACATTTAAGTAGATGGTCAGTAGATGGCTCAGGAGCCTTCCAGGGGATCGGTAAAGAACACTTCACCAATGTCTGTACATCTGTGTGTCTGTGAGGAAAAAGTTACCAATATATATCTGGGTAAGTCATGGAGGAGTGACTTTGGTGACGATCTGGTTTCTGGCCCTTTCCTTTCTGATATTGTTCTCTGCTCTGCTTCTCAGCAGCATGAACTGAGCAGGCATATTCTGTTACATTCTTTCATCATGATGTTTAAGGCTTGAAGCCAGCTGACCATGGACTAATCCTTTCAAATCTTGAGCCAAAAGAAACCTCCCCTACTTTATACTGCAGATGTTTGGGTATTTTGTTCAGCAATGGGAAAGCTGACTAATGAAACCATGGGCATGTCGTTTTACTTCTGTGCTTTTTCTTCCTGTAAAGGGAGATAATAATAGTGCTTAAGTCATAGAATTTGTGAAAATCAAAAAAGAATAATATATATAAAACACCTAGAATTCCTGAATGTTTCGTAAACACTAAGGATTATTTCTAAAATTGTAGATGTTCAAGACTCAATTATATCCCACAAGAATGTCAAAGTTAAACTATATTTCACATAATTTATGCTGGAGTAGTAGGAAAGAACAAGACATTAGGATCTGCAGTACTTGATCTATATTGTGGGTGACAAAATTTCATTTTCCCGTGATCTCTTTTGAACAATGTATGGGTAGGAAATATGCAGCACATATGCTAGCACTTTTTCCTTTCAATTCCAATGGGAGCCATCAGTAACCAGTCCCAGTACTTTTGCCAGCTGACCCCAAGACAGAGTCTCAGAATTCTTCTTAACACAGAGTCTAAATAATATTTTTAACTAAGATCAACTCACGAGTGGTACTTGTTTGCATCTTTATTCCAGAAACTCAGTCTTTTAGTATTATCACAGCTCCTGGAAGAATGTGAAAGGAGGAAAAACAACCTGGGGAGGACAAAAGGATTGTGGTGCTCTATGACACCTGCTAAGCCATTTCTAGTCATGAGCGCTCAGTCCCCATTTCTCTTCATTATCACAGTGTGGTGATTTACAAGAACATAAAATGAGATAGTTTTGGAAATTTGTTCTAACCAAATATGAAACAATAAAAACCCCCTCAGATTTATACAAGACATGCTGTAAAACTGACAGCAGAATTTATCTGTGCAACTGGGCAGAGTGGATCTTGCAAAGACTGTCAGCCGGCAGTTGGTTTTACATGTGGAGAAATTTTCTTGCATTCACTGTTTTAATTATGGGGAGAAAGAAAACTTACTGCAGACATTATAGAGAAGGAGGCTTATTAAATGCATTGTTTTCATGCTTCACTTTTACAGGATTGTGATTTAATTGGATTCCTAATCCAATTAGAATTAGAATGCTTGAAAATATGAAATGAAAATGGGTGAGTGTTGGAAGAACTCTACTGAGCTAATGGCTGGTGGGACACAGTCCTAGATATTGTCTCTGTTCTGACTATTCCTAGCTTAGCTTTCCTGCATCCAGCACTGCCACTTTGGCCCATTTCACCTGAAGTGTGGACATTTGTGGGAGGCACTAGTGGGCCTTTAGAGGAAATATTGGTGGTCTGCTCTAATGTATGGCTGGCTCTATAGTTCTTGTTTCACTGACTTTTTTTATTTTAAAAACAACAGAACAAAACAAAACAAGAAATGATACAGAATTAAAAAACAGTAGGAAATTAACACTAGTTAATATATTGCATATCATTATCTTAGAAGTAGTTGTTCAGGTGATAAGATTTAGTCATGAAAAAAATGATCAAACAATGAAAGCACAAACTGTTCTTTTTGATGAATTTACAAAGATTAGTAGTATAGTTATCTATCTTATATGTACATATACATATATATATAAAATATAGTTATCTATCATATATATATATATATATATATATATATATATATATAATTTTTCCCTTCTTTCTTTTCTCTATTCCTCTATCCCTGTTGTTTTTTCCTTTTGAACACTTTCTTTCACTTTCATTTTCACAGTATCTATCATACATTTTGGACCTTATTAATCTTTCAGATTTTTTTTACACTAGGGAGACAATATGATATACATGAGAGTATGATTTATTTCACTTATGAGTGTGGTCCCAAATTGCATCCATTTACCTATAAAAACCTTAAGTTTATGTTTCTTTATAACTGCATAATACTCCATTGTATAAAAATGCCACATTTTAAAAATTCATTCTGTGGTTGATGGGCGTTTGGATTGTTTCCAAGATTTAGCCATTACAAATTGTGCTGTTATAAATATGGCTTCACAGCTGGGGATTTAGCTCAGTGGCTTAAGTGCCTGCCTGACAGGCATGAGGTTATGAGTTTAATCTCCAGTACCAACAAAAACAAATTTTAAAAGTTTCTTTGGGTCAGGAATTTAGCTCAGTGGCATAAAGTCCTGCCTGGCAAGTTCAAAGTCATGAGTTTAATTCCCAGTAGCAAAAAACAAAAACAAAACAAAAAAATAAACATGGGTTCATATATATTGCTGTGGCATGATGTTTTCAATTCTGGGATAATACCCTGGATTAAATAGGACCTCAAATCCTGGTTTTTTGAGGGGTCTCTACCCTGATTTCTACAGTGGATGAACCAGTCTGCACTCCCATAAACAGTGGAAAAGTGTTCCTTTTCCTCCACAGCTCTGCCAACATTTGTTGATTTCTTGATGGCAACCATTCTTTCTGGAGTGAAATGGAATCTCAGTTTTGCTTTAATTTGCATTTCTCAAATGACCAGTGCTGTGGAATATTTTTTCATGCATTTATTTGCCATTTGTATTTTTTAATCTGGTAAGAGTGTTCATCTCAGATGCCCATTTTTGGATTGGGTCTTTGACTTTGAGGGGCCTGATATTTTTCAATCTTTTATATGAACTAGATAGAAGTCCTTCATCTGAGGGGCAGTTGACTAAAACTTTTTCCCATTCTGTGGGTTTTCCTTTCACTCTGTTGGAGATTTCTTTTGAGGTGCAAAAACTTTTTAATAAAATGAGATCCTAGTTGTTGATTCTTTGAAGTATTTCTGACGTGGTGTCTGTTTTGTTCATGAATTCTTTTGTCTTCCCCTATGTCTTCAAGATTTCTGCCTACCTTGTCTTCCAGTAGATTTAGTGTTTCAATTTTAATATTTAGACTTTGACTCATTTTGACTTTAGTTTAATGCATGGTGACAGACATGGGTCTAGTTTTAGTCTTCAGCATGTAGAAAGCCAATTTTTCCAGCACCATGTATTAAAGAGGCTATCTTTCTTCCAGTGAACATATAGGGCCCTGTGTCAAAGGTAAGATAGCTGAGAGTTTTTGTAGATATGCCTCTATCTTCTAATGTGTTCCATAGATCCTCAGGTTTTTATACTGAATTTCTGGGATCTTGATTACTGTATGTCTGGGAGTAGACTTTGGTTATGGCTGTTTGGAATCTTATATGCCTCACTTATCTGTATATCAGATTCTTTTCCCATGACTCGGAAATTCTCTACTACTTCTGCAAATAGTTTTTTTCAGTGTCTTTTTCATTAACTCCTGCATTTTCACTGACACCTATCAGTCTTTTATTGCTTTTCTTTGCATCATCTTGGAGCTGTTAAATTGTTATTTCATGGTCCTTTGTTATTTTTAAGAGTTCTTTCCTTTCATGATTGCTAGCTGCAATACTGTCTTCAAGGTCTGAGTGATCTTCAGTTTTGCTCAAGTGGTTTTACCAGCTTTCAGTGGAATTTTTAATTTCCTGGAGATCTCTCTGAATTTGTTTCATGCATTCTTTTTCTTTTCTATATTGTTCATTCACGTTTCCATCATTTACCATGTTCTTGTACTTTTTATTTATGTCTTTTCTATCTATGTTGAACAATTGCTTCATTAAGGTTGTCATTTCTTTCTTTACCTGAGAGATTATTTCTAATCTGATTTCCTCTATAACCTCATGGAATTGTTTATTTCACTTGTTATCTTTTGAGAAATTTCAGGTGTATGATCTCCTATGTCCTGTATTTACATTTCTCCTGTAATTGCCCTGGGTGGCCTATGTGTTTCAGATTACATTTTGCTTTTTTGTTTTGTAATTTTCACCTCTTGGGTTAATATTTCAGTTCTTTCAATCCCACTAGTCTGACTGCCCATTGTGTGTATCTTAGGGTCCTATGTGTGGCTGACTTTAACCAAGTTGCTGAGTCCTACAGTGTAAGGGAGGCGTCAGTCACTGACCAGTGGGCCAGTAGTATGAGTCCTATATTCTTCCTGGGATGGCCAGCCTAGGAGTTTTGATGTGAATCAACCCTTGGCTCCTATTATTACTCTTCAGCCTGTTCCAGGTTGCCAGAGTCACCTGTCTATAATGTGCACCCCGGCCAGACCCTACTGCATCACTGGGGATCTCAAAGGCCCAGTCAGGTTTCTCTGGGTTGGGAGAGGCCGCTTGGTGCTCCAGCCAACCCACCCAGTGTTCTCTGTGGGGAGGAAGGACTCACCCAAACGCTAGCTGGCTCTCCGAGGTCCTCTGAGGGGCAGGAGGGTTTGCTGAGGCTCCTAACCACCCACTGAGGTCCTCTACTTGTGGGACAACTCATGGTGCTCTTGCCAGCCCATGGGGGTCTCTGGTGGGGGGAGGGCTTGCCAAGGCTCCCAGAAGCCAACTGAAGCACTTCAGGTGTTGGAAGGGATCACTGATGGTCTGCTGAGGACTTCTGGGTGTGGGAGACAGGTGGTCAAAACTCCTCTTGGCTGCTGAGGTCATTCAGGTGTGCGGGAGGGGCAGCTGATGATCCCACTTGCTGTTGAGGTCTTTGTTTCACTGGCTTTTGCTGGTTTTTCTTAGATGCTATTTCCTTGATTTAGACGAGGGATGGGTAACAATGCTTGTGACACTTCCCTCTGGTCACAGCAAACTTTATGCTACTTTACTTAAGTGGATGATGTTTCCCTTTGGGACCAACATGCTATCGCCTTGATCTTTTCTGCTAAAGTCAAGAGGTAGTAGAGTGCTTTTCACTAGCTTTCTTCCAAAATCCATTTCACTTTCAGATAATCCTTTTCTCCCATAGAGCCCAATGAATAACTCTTAAAATTACCTAAAATAACTGTTATTTACTCAGGGAAGATTATGAATAGGAGAAATACAGGGTAAATGGTGGAACTTAAATTTTAGCACAGTATTATCTGACTCAAAAATCCAAAACCCAGCCACCCTTGCCTCTTTGCTTCCTGTACCCAGTGAAGCAGAAGATTGGTTTATTTCTTACACTCTGGGGAAAATTATTCCTTCAACTCATGCTGGTGACTACAGCTTTAGTTTCTTTCCTACATTTTCAGTTTTTAATGTAGTATAGTGACTTGTGATGGGGTGGCTTGGTCTTGTGATGCCCTGGAGAACAGGTAGTGAGATACACTGATCAGTGAAAGGAAAAAGGAAGGTAACACTTCCAAGTGGTGCTGAACAGACATAGTGTTTATACAATTATCCAGTGATCCCCAGCTCCCCAGAAGTGCCTCTGATTTTGGAGTGGGCTCTATGAGAGGTTGCCTTGGAGTAACACATATACCCTCAACTTCCACTCATACCTGTCTCCAGGCTATAGGTTGATACTCTGTGGAGCCATCTCCTCTCCCTTTTACCTTTACATCTGTAGATGTACATTTCATCCTGATTTCACTGGACCTGCCCCTGCTCTGGAGGGAGGGTAAGTGTGGACACGTGCTCTAAGCCTTTCTGTTGCCCAGTATCTTCCAGCCTGTCACACTTCATGCTGGTCTGCTCATTCCCGTTCCCAATAGCCTTATTACTTATATGCATTATATATAATGCATACTCCTTATGCATTATACTCAGGAGAAGAAAATGACACCTTCCATTTTGGGTCTTTCTCTAAATCATATACCTACAAACTCTATATCTGTGAAGAGACAAAATCACATGTACTCAAAGGAGGAAATTTCATCTCAAATAACAATCTTATAGAGAGGACTTTTGGCACCCTCTCTAACGTTTCATCTGGTCAGGCTTCCCAGGGACCACCTCATGCCTTCGGAGGGAGCAGCTCAGATCTGAGAGGACAGCTGGGGCAGCACACCACCACTTTTCCTTCTAGAGTCATTCACATTTCATTTCTACCTTTTTTCCTATCTTGACCCTTGAGCTGGTCTAGATGGTTCTGGTGTTTATGAATTTTCTCAGAGATCCATCCTGATTGTGCTTTGCATATTTCTCTGCACATGTGAGAGTTCCACTGGCAGGGGCCACAAGGTTGTCCTTCCAATTTTTCCTACCTGGGTGACTTCTCAAATGGCTCTTTAACAAAGTCTATGAAAGTATTTTGTGTTCATTCCAGAATAGTTACATTAAATATCTCTTACTAGGAATCTTATTTATGTTTTTATTGCTTTTGAAGCTCTTTTTAAATTACTGCCTACAGAGAGTTCAAGATTTGTCACAAGTAATAAGGGATTGTTCTCATCACTGCCTTAAATTTACTTGCTTTTCACTCAATACATTAACTTTTATTACTTAAAGTTATAGAAGCCAGACCCAAGAATAAAGTTTGCTTCCCTTGAAGATGCAGAGTTAGGAAATTTACTATGTTCTATGCCAATATGGATGAGGAAAGGGGTGTGTGTCACTTGGTGGGCACATATAAACATTGCATTATATTCCTTTTAGAAGACAATTATCTAGAAGCCATTTGCCTAGTTCAGCTAGAAATTTCTTTCTGAGGTGACAAGTGTGGGGAAGGAGAAGGGAGCAAAGGAAACGATGTGTTTGCTGACAGACGAATGAAGTGATGAAGAAACAGAAGACATGAGGGGACTGTAGACCAGGAAGATAACAGTTCTTTGGAAAAGCAGCAGGATGAGGAGTCTCACAGAATGGAATCGTAAAACAGACCATGCAAGTTAAATGAGTCATATTTGGTTATTGAAAAATGCATTTCTTCCTAGATGACATGGTTTAATGTTTCTATATAAGAATAAGTGTATCTACTCTGCACAGAGGCAGGGTGGACACAAAATGCATCTTTCACTTTGACTAGCTAGAATGATGTCATAGGTTCCTGAAAAATAGGTTAAGTTTTGAGACTTGACATTTTGCCATAAATTTAAAGAGAAAGTGACTGTGTTAGATGCATTCAATAATTTTTTTTAATTTCTCAACTTAACATTTCCTCCATTAACTATATATGTTTCTCATTTAGTCCTGTGATGGGTTTACTACTCAAAATCCTAATGCTTGTTTATTAGGAATACTTCCTGATATTAGACAACATACATTAGTCACCATTTATATTTAAAGTGATATTTGGTATACTTGAGTTAACATCTATTATAATGCTATTTTTTATTTGTTTCATTAGTTTTTTGAGTCATTTTTGATTTTTTCTCCATTCTCTTCATTTAGTTGAGCAGTTTTTATGATCCTAATTTATCTTCTTTATTAACTTCTTATTCATATATCTTTTAAAAGGTTTCAGTGGTTGACCTAGAGTTTACTAGATGAACTTATATATAATCTGAGTCTAAATTAAAATAACATTACATTTCTCCATGTGCAACGTGCTTAGAGGAATTCTGAGTTCTTATCTATACAGGATTTCAATGACCGATTAATAGTAAATGGAAAGTGTCAGCGCTTATGAATGCTATCCTGAAAATAACAAGGGGAATATTCAAGTACAAAAAGATATAATATAATTAAACTTCCAGGAATTCAACAAAAAAGAGAGGATACTAAAAACTGTTAGAGAAAAATAGTGAGTTGCCTGTAAAGGTAAATCCATCAGAATAATTGTGGACTTTTCAGCACAAACCTTAATGTCCTGGAGAGCTTCAAGATAAGTTTTTCAAGACCTAAGAGAAAACAATTGTTAACTGAGACATTTATGTTCTGGAAATTAACTTTCAAAGTTGAGAGAAGTAAAAAGACTTTTCATAACAAAGAAAGCCTAAAGAAGCATATGGTGACTAAATTAGGATTGCAGAAAACATTTAGGGAATCTTAGATAGAAATGGGAAGTCATCACCACCAAAGCATCTATAGGAAAGTACATATCTAATTGAGGGAGTAGCTAAGGAAAAGGAAAAGACAAAGGCATCAGCACTGGCAAATTAATGTAATGACAGGATTCAATAAATACTTTACAATAATAATTCTCAATTAGTGGTCTCAACTCCCCAATCAAAAGATATAGACAGGTAGGTTGGATCAACCAACAAAATGTAATTTTACGTTGCCTAATGAAGATATACTTATCTCAAAGGAAATAAACTGAAAGTGGAAGGGTGGAAAATGATAGTCTATTTGACTGGACCCTGAAAACAAGCTGGAATAGCTATCTTATTTTTAGACACAAAAGACTTCAAGCCAAAAGTGACAAAAAAATGCAGAGATGGTCAATATATACTGATAAAGAAAACCATTAGAAAGAAAGAGATAACCATTATAAATATCTATGCATTGAATACTAGCACACCCAAATTCACAAAACAGAATCTATTGAACTCAAAAGGGCAGATAGACACCAATACAATTATAGTAAGGGGCTTTAATGCCTTTCCCTTATAATTAGATAGTCAATGTTAGACAAAAATGAATGAACAAACATCAGAGTTTAACTATGCCATTGGACAAACGAATTTAAGAGATATACGCAGAGGGTTTCATATAATATGGAATGCACATTTTCACAGCAGCACACAGAACTTTCCAAAATAGACCATATTTTAGGCCATACAGCATATTTAAATAAATACAAGAGAATTGGAAGAATCTCTTACATACAATGTAATCATAACTGAATAAAGCTAGAAATCAACAGCAAGAGAAGCCACAGACACTATACAAACATACTAAGATTAAATGGTACATCACTGAGTAGTCAGCAGATCACAGAAAAATCAGGGAAAGGGGTGAAGAGATGGAGGGAGAAACACAAGGAAGAGGCAGAGAAGAGGGTGAGAAAAGAATTAAGATGTGTTGTGTACCTGTACCCACTCCCTGTGAGAAATCTGATCCTTTTTTTTTTTAGTGCAAACAAGTACTAATAAAAACATAAAAACCAAAAAAAAGTTCCTAGAATCAAATGACAAAGGAAGCGTAACGTACAAAATCCTATGGGATGCATTGAGAGCAGTTCTAAGATGGGAGTTTACAGCTGTGAATGACCAGATAAAAAGAATGGAGCGATGCCAGATAAACAAGCTGAGGATTCATCTCAAGGTCCTTGGAGAATGAGAACAATCCAAATTTCAGAGGAATGGAACAAAAGACATTATAAAGACCAGAGCAGAAATTAATGAAAGTAGTCTCAACTATGAAAACATTACAAAGGCTCAATGAACCAGAAGTTTGGTTCTTTGAAAGGAGGAGCGGGGCATCTGGGGAGGGAGAAAGATGGGAAGGGAGAGAAGTGAAAAGGATGAGAAGCAATATGTGTATAGATCAATTCCCTCCTGATAAGTGTATTGACTGTGTATCTCAAACATATATTAATGAAAAGAGAAATAAATATAGAATGAACTCTTAAGAAATTTAGGTGCTTCATAGTGGATTAAAAATATGCTTCCTTTTACCCATGCATTTTTAGGAGCTTGTGGAACGTTAGGCTTTTCCGACATGAGATACATTAGCTTTTTTCTTTTATTTGTATCAGAAGCAACAATTTCTACATCATTAGAATGTTTTAAAGCTTTTATTAATGAACACATCATAAAGCAAATGTGTTTGTTATACTCATTTTGATCACTCATTGTAGCTTACTTTGGGAAGCAAAACAGCTGTCTTTTGCCAATTAAAATTTAACTTAAGGTTAGTAGATCCATTAAGACTAATGAACTATGGTGATTATTGTGGTGAGGTTTAGAGAGGGAGGTTGCTGCTGTCACCATCTCTTCCTTGGTGTGATTAAGATTATTGTCTCCCCCAGCAGAGCACTTGTGAATACATCAAAGACTTTGACATCCATGGTGGAAATGGACGTCTGATGCTAGAAACTAGTGGTGCTATCTCCAGAGTACCAGCCATTGGCACAGTCACGGACTCCACGAGGGGTCTCTGGGGTAATTACTCCAGCTACTGCCCCTTTCAACAGTGCAGGCCCATTGCCAAGCAAATGAGCCAGGTTCCATGGGAGCTGCTTCATATTGACAATTTTCTCTCAAAATTCAAATAATTGAAACCCTAATCATCAATGTGATGGTATTATGGGATGAGGCCTTAGGGAGGTGATTACGTTGTAAGGAAAGAATGCTAATAAATGTGATTAGTGTCTTTGCCCCTTTTCCATCATGTAAAGATGCAGTGAGGAGACGGACATCTAGGAAGGGAAGATTGTCTTCAAAGACACCGAGTGTGCCAGGACCTTGACAGTGGACCCCCCTGACTGCAGAACTGTGAGACGGATCTTTCTGTTGTTTATAAACCCCCCACTCTATGGTATTTCTGCTATAGCAGCCTGAGAGGACTAAAATATCAACTTAAAATAACAGTAAAGTTTTAGTCATTTTTCTTCCTAAGCACCGCCAAGTTGCTCATTTCATTGGTTTCCTAAGCACTGACATAGAATGTGTGACCTTTTTTCCATATAGAACTCATGAATTCATATTCAAAATGTGGCAGAGCAAGGACAGAGGCATTTATAACATTTAGGATTGACTGTTCATAGAGATTGATGCGGGACATGGAGGACCTTCACCATCAGATGAATTTCTAGTTGTGGTGCCACAGGAAAGGAGCAGAGGACAGAGTACTGGACAGTGGTGAGCAGGATCCGCAAGCTTGGCTCGAATGACTGAGATTTGCAACTGTGCTAGGAGAAAACTTGCACTTTCAGTTCTGTGGTGTCACCCAGCAAGTTTGGGAATAGTAGGCTCCAGCTTCCCCTGAAATGGGTGGGATTCTAATATTAAGGACCCAGGACTGAAAACTTGAAAGAGGCCAAACTATCACAGGAGTAAAGCAAATCTGACAGGGAAAGAAAGCGTGCAGTGTTCTCATCTCCCACTCATAGAACATTACCAACTCTTACACTGTCTTCCCTGAAGGGTCCAAAACCGTTAATCCTTCTGCCTGGAAGATTATTCTACATTTTCAGAAGAAATCAATATGTTATCCTTGATTTAAGACCGTATCAGGTGTCACTATAAACACCCCATGTATGAGATGTCTTAACTCTTGGGGAGTTAACTATTAGGAATCTGCATAAACTACCAAGAGTCTTTTTCTTTGTATCTATGACATAAACCTTTCATTAATTTTTCTATTGCATTTTGTCTTATTCCTACTTTTTAATGCAATAATACCTTAGATGAATGTAACATTTTATTACTTACAAAATACTCTCAAATATTAAATCATTTGTTGGTAATGCAACTGTAAAGCATATCATTCCAAGATTAAAAAACAGAGTGTATATGAATTCTTAATTTCATGTATTTAGTCACTAGAGAGAGAGCTCAGAGCTTCAAACAGAATGGGCGTAGTTTCTGTTACGTGTAGAAGAATCTCTCCGAGAGTAATTTTAATAAAGCTAGTTGGGAAAAGAGCAGTCTAGGAACCATGAGCACAAACTACATCTAAAGTGTTTTAAAGCCTTGCATTGAGACATTCTCTGGCCAAAGTGAGAGAGAGTCTTGTCAGTTTTGCTGAGGTCTTGGATGTGCCTTATTTGGAGTTAGGTTGCAATTCTTTCCTTAGAATTAACAATATCTCAAAACCCCTACACTGGAGGCAACCAGGAAATTGCACAATGATGTACCATGGGAGAGGAGATTGCTTTCCGATCCTCCAGGCATTTGTTTTATGTGCTGACACAAGAGCATTTGATTGCTCTGTTAGCTGTCTTATGCGGAATGGCTGTAAATGCTAATACACGCCAGGGAATTACCTGGCATTACCCTAACTGCGGGAACGAATTCCACGACATCATGACCTGCAGGCATGCATTTTATATTACTAAAACATATCACACCATTGGTGGTCACACTGCTTGGGTCCTGGTCTTAAGAAGAACCTGGGGTCAAAATTCATGAATTGCATTCTGTCTTCAGCATCATGGTTTACTCACAATTGTGTGCTCACTTCCTTGGCAGAACAAAACAACATTAAATACATTTCTTACAGGAAGAAAAGTATTTCAGCAGAAAAAATTTGTAAATTTTAACCCGAGAATGAACAAAGGAAACCACATATTGAGTTTTTCAGTGATTGATTCCCTTTACCTTGTCATGGTAGAAACAGTCATGGTGAGATAGGTATGTGCTTATCCAACTTTCCCTGTGACTCGGTTGTTCAACAAATGTTTTTTGAGTCCTTTCTGTATGCCTGGCTCTCTGCTGGACATTTTGTACCTGTCACAGGAATGCTCTGTGACAGAGCTGCTTTGGTGACTCATCTGGGGAAGATTTTGTGATGCAGCTTGGCCCAGGAGCTGGAGCTGAGCAGAGCCAGTCTATGTGTAGCAGGAGGCAGACATTAGCGCTCAGAGCTGCGAAAGGGTCAGAGTGGGTAAAGAAGGACAGAGAGGCCTATCGTTTGGACTGTCCCCACTAATCCTTCACAAATGTGAGATCTTATCAGAGCAACAGTGCACCCAGAGCACCCATGGAACATCCCAGCAGGCCTGAGTGAGGAGAGGCCTTCATCTTCTGGGTGGCCTCCTGCCAAGCACAAGGCAAGGCCTTCCCTTAAGAACAAGGTGGCTGCCATAAAGTGACAACAGTGAGGCTGGGGCAGGGGGTGGTGGAGGGCAAGGCTGAAACATACAAGGGGGACAGTGTGACTTTGGAAATGGAAATAAGGGCCAGTGTTAGCTCTGGCTACTGACTTAGATGGTAATGTTTTCATCTACATGAAAACTACAGTGAGGTTCCTTTCTAAAGGAAAGCACAAATACTTCTATGCATATGTGGGTACATTTGTAGAGGCATAATTGAATAGATAAATAGACCCTTCAGGTGGGTCGCACTCACACCCACGATGGGACGACCCTAATCCTAGCACTGCACCATGAATCACGTTCTTAATCCCAGCCTGACACACTTTAACCCCTGCCACCTGTGAAAAGCCTCAGCTACGGCCAGATGCTGCTTTGGAGGAACATCTAGATGCACAGTAGAACACCTAGTGAGTGTCTGGGTGAGGACTGGGTAATTCCCATTTCACAACGTATTCTAGGTGGTTCTTATGCCTAATGAAGCAAGAGAACAACCAACCCACCTGTGGTGACTGAGCAAATCCTGATCCTGCTTTGTTACGTACATAATAACCAGAAATCCATATCCGAATCCTCTGGCTCTTGGTATAAGGGCCATTTTGCATTATCTCATCTCCAGTTCCATACCGGTGGCCACTGGAAGCCTACCTATGAAGTCCTTTATATGATCATATTTATGTATTATATATATATGTATAAGATTTTCTATTGAATCTGTTTCTCTAGTGAACTTTAACTGATACACAGGGCGGCAAGATTCACCATGTGGGATAGCTGCGAGGGCCAATGTGTAGGGCTGGAAGAGGAGCCCCTGGCACATCCTCTCTAGGCTTGATCTGGGCTTAGTCATCATGTGAGGTCAGTTTCCATCAGTTCCAGTCTCTTTCCCAATAGATAAATTCCCTTCTGTCTTTTCTGAGGTTGTACAGAGTCGTGAGTTTCCTGTAAAGGAGAGGGAACTAACCTTCATCAGAGGAAGGCTGCAGTGAGACTTGTTTCCTGGAGTTCCTTCCTTGCTTTCCATAGTGTGGTGGGCAGAATCATGGTGCCCAATGGTGCACAAATCTTAAACCCCTCACTTGTGAACATGTTGTTTTTCATGGCAAAGGGATTTTGCAGGCAGGATTGGAACTTTGAGATGGAGAGAGGGTTATGGAATATCCATGTGGGCCCAATCACCTGAGTCCTTAAAAGTGGGGAGCCTTTGCCAGCTGAGGTCAAACTGTGATCAGCCTTGCTGGTTTGAACATGGGGAATGAGGTTAGGAGCCGGGCAATGCAGGCAGCTTCTAGAAACTGGAAAAAGTTTGGGAAGTGCCACTGCAAGGACTTCCAGCAGGAAATAAGGCCCTGCCAAGGCCTTGATTTTAGAGGAATAAAACCCATATCGGAATTCTGACTTGTAAACTTCAAGGTAAAATACTCTTTAACTCACTGAGTTTGTGGTGCTTTGTTCCAGTAGCAATAGAAAACTAATACCCATAATCTTATGGCATCTGTTTTTTCCCCTTTTGCGCCAAAAACGTAATTCCTTCTTATTTCAGTAGCATGTCTCCTGGTCTGTCAAAATGAAATCATTGGAAATGAGAATTTCCCTTAAATGTTAGAATTTCAAGGCTGATATTTAATCCTAGCAGGTTATCCATCCTCCAAGTGTGCTCTGTATAAATAGGAATCTGCTACTCTTTTCTACGTCACTCCTCTGACTTCTTTGTATTTAATTATACTTACTTCCTTTAATCACTAGAAGTTTATTGCTACAGAATTTTCACCACATGATATTTCAAAGTTTTTGTTCATGTTAGACCCCATGCTGTTTCATAGATTCTGCTGATCATGTCCTGGTAAAAGGCCCAGGTAATTGGCAATCATATCACATTGCTCTACTTTCCTGAAACTCCATAAAATTATAGCATAGCTAAATGAACCTAGAAGAACTAATACAAGTGGAATATTTAAAGACCCTAAGAGTTTTGCATATATTTTTAAAATACTGGATACCATTATTCTAAATATTACTTACTTAGTAAAGATAAATTTTAAAGTTATGATTAAAAATATATTTAAATTAAGATGTATTTAAAATGTAGAACAGTCACTTATAAAATCTCACTGTCTCAAAAATCCTAGTGGAAGTAAATGCCTTCTGCACACTTAAACATGGTTTATGACTTTCGTGTTGTCCTGGGAGACCGATAGTGAGTTTTCTGCTCGTTACACTGAAATTTATTGAAGTTGCTTTTCATTGGAGCATACATTTAGACAGCTACCATCCATAAGTAAGGACTTAATTTTCTAATTTAGTTAAGCATTCTCAGAGCCATTTTCCCTTTCTTCCAAGTAAATTTCCCAGTCTGTATTGGCTGCAACATTTTTTCCTTCAGGAAAGTTTGAAGTAACTGGAATTGTCTATCCTGGAGGTGGAAGGGTTACAGATAATTTCAAGTGAAAGACAGTAAATCCACATGGGAATTTTCCTTGTGATGTTGCTACCAGAAATGTAGATAGCCTCTTAAAAAGAAAAATGTAATTCTCTATTTCTTGGTTTCTGTTCTGATCACAATCAGAGTATTGCTCATAACCCTTCCTTGGTGTGGGGCTGAGATGTATCAAAGTATACTTAGAGGACAGGAACCTCCATCTATCTGTAGCATCCATGTTAGGAACAACTGAAGACACCAGGCTACTTCACCAGGGAAGGAAGACCTGCTGGATACAGTAAAAAAGGGGAAGGGTTTTACTCTCACAGGTCCTGGAGAATAATTGCACCACCGCTTTGGTTCTTAACTCACACAACCTGTCTCTGCCGTTTTTCTTTTGAAATATCTGTTGCTTCCCCCAGTTGGGTTAGAAGCTCTTGAGGGCGGAATTTCCACTATCCATTTCTGCTGTTCCAAGCTAGTGTGTTGCCTTGAATTTGTAGGTTCTCCCTGAACTGTGGCTGTGAAGTATGAGGCAAATGGCATAGAATGTAGCTTCTTCAATGAATTCTGACTCATGCAACAAGAAGTCTGGTGTCTTGGCTACTGTAAATCAAAGGAAAAGAAGGTTAGTTTTCCCACATATTTCAGGAAAGACAGTTCCAAAGTGATGAATGATTTTCTTTATTTGTGTTATAAACTACATTTTGCAAACAAAATGTATTCCAAGATGAAACAATTCCCCTTCTTGACAAGCCAGGAAGTGAGGTTTTGATTTCACTGTCACAAAGATTAACCAGTTTGAAAAAATCCATTAGATTAATAATTTATCAAAAATAAGTTGCATTTTTCTTTTCCAGCTAGACACTAGCAATGTATTACTTGAAAATCAATTTCGACCTTCTTTTACATTGTGTACGTCTTGGTCCAAAACAATACTGATTTTCTTTTTATATGAACCATGAGCAGTAATCATGAAAAAGGCTATTTCTGAAACATTCAAAAAATCAGTATTAATAAAAACATAGTGCCCAGTTACACATAGTTTAAGGTTATTGTCCACATGGAATTTTTAAAATCTTTTTATAGCCCACTCAGTTCCAGAACACAGAAAATTCTTTTGTACAATAAGTTTGTAAAATAAATATTATGAAATGCAAGTTAAAAAGAAGAAAACATTATTTTTTGACAAGTAGATTTTGCTTAATGAATACACAATGGTAGCTGTTGGGTAAGGAATTCCTAGTGATCTTTTGATAGAAAAACAGACTAAGATGGGATGAACCTCTGGGAACAACTGTGACGTTTTTCTTCTGTATCTTTTATAGAAGTCTCCTTGTCATATTTATCTTTAAATAAAGTTGCAAGATAATGAAATTTTACTTATTCCCAGTGAATTTTAGGACCTTAAGAATGTTCCATATAAAGCACAGCAAGGGGTTGATATACTGCATATAACATTAAGTCAGTTTTCATCAAACATTTATTATTTAGTATGTGCCAGTGTTAGTCACTGCTAAAGTCATATGTATTTTTATAATGTTCCATCTTAAGCCAAATTAAAGTCAGACTAATTTCCTAACAAAGTGATACTTTTAAGTAGTAGTCTAATAAAAAGAAGCTCATACTATTTTAGATGGCTTAATTTTGAAACTTTATGAGATTTTTTAATGGTATGACTCTCACTTTGGTACATAAATTCTGTAATATAATGGAAAATATGACCTACAGACACTAAGTAAAATGTGACATCTTTTTGTTCTTAACATGAGTAAGTAAATGAGAAATCAATACCTAAATAATATCATTATTCTGGGTCTAAATTATATGATTTATTCTGTTTATTTACATTTGACTATTTTTTATAATAACTATCACAATATAGTAGCATATATGCATTACTTCTGGGGATTATTTTCTTGTATCAAAATTGTGTAAGTTAATTTACATAATTTAGGATTTGCCTTTATTTGGATTTCATCTCCTCTTCTTCTCTATGGCCTCAGAATACCTGGGTTGTGTGTGTGTGTGCGTGTGTGAAGTACAGAGAGAGTACATGTTCACATGTGTCTCTGTGATGGACATGTATGTGATGCAGGGTGTATATATGTGATTTGTGCAAAGAGAAGCATGTCAGAAGAAGTTGTCAGAGTTACGGGTGTGGAACAAGGCAGTCCTGGGCTTGAACCATTACTGCTAGAAGGTGACTGATATCCAGCCAATTCCCAATCATCATTGGACCTCACTTTTCACAGAACAGGCCCAAGAAAACCTACTTTATGTGATCATGTGGACTAAAAACAATACAGTTTGAGCACTTCTTACATAATTGACTTTTAGTAAACAGTAGGTGTTTTTTATCCTTCAGTTAGCAATGTCCATGTTGGACATCAGCCACATGATAGAATGAGTTTTCTTCCATGGCCACACCAAAATGAGTAGCTACATGTGGATCAGTTTCCTCTTAAATTAATCCAGAAATCAATTGATAGACAGCTGAAAAATAGCCACATCTAAATGAATAGGAAAGATAAAAATCCTTAGTAGACCAATAAGTTAGTGACATAGAGGCAGTAATAAAAATCCTACCAACTGAGAAAAGACCAGGACCTGATAGTGTTACCACTGCATTTTACCAAAACTTCAGGGAATATCTAGTACCAACACTCCTCAGATTTCTCCATGATTTTGAAAGGGAAGGAGCACTGACAAACTCATTCCTGGAAACCAGCATTAACCTGATACCAAAGCTGACAAGGACTCAGCAAAAAAGAAAACTATAGACTGATTTCCTTAATGAACATAGATGCAAAAAATCTCAACGAGATACTTGAAGACAAAAAAACGACACATCATTAAAACGACCATACACGATGACGAAGTTGGATTTATCCCAGAGATTCAAGGATGATAATGGTACTAATCACTTTCCAAAGCCACTGATTATAATCGGCATAACTATGAAGAAAATTATTACGAAGGCATGAGCAGTAACAATTACGTTATAGATTTGGTCATCCCCTAGCAATGTTCCTGGTTGTCCCAGCTCTGCTCGAATTAGTAAGCTGAGGGCGGTTCCTACTATTCCAGCTCAAGCACCAAATAGAAGGTAAAGTGTGCCGATGTCTTTATGATTTGTAGAGAATAATCAGCGATTGATAAACATAGGTAAGGTAAAATGGCCGAGTAGGTATTAGACTGTAAATCTAATCACAGAGGGTTAAGCCCTCCTTTACCATTAGCCCTCAGGTGATTTTTCATACTGAATTGCAAATTCAAATGTGCAGCTTCATTTCTGCCTGGGGCTTCTCCCGCCCTTTCCGCCCTTTTTGAAGGGCGGGAGAAGTAGATTGAAGCCCGTTGATTAGGGTATTTAGCTGTTAACTAAAGTTTCCTGGGGTTAGGGCCCACCAATCTAGTAAAGGCTTAGCTTAAATAAAGCGTCTGATTTGCATTCAGTTGATGTGAGATGGAAGCTTGCGGTCTTTATACAGGGGATAAATAATGTTTAATATTTACTTAGAGCTTCGAAGGCTCTTGGTCTACTTACCCTAATCCTCTAGTATAAGATGGTAACTACTGGTGTAAGTGGTAAGAGGAAGATGGACAGGGTGGCTATAGCGGGTAGGAGTGGTGTTTTCTTTATGTTTTGTAAGTGTCATTTGGTTTTTATGTTACTTTTTGAGGGGAATAGGGTTAGGGATGTGGAGTATACTAATCGTATGTAAAAATAGAGGTTCAGTAAGGATATGATAGCTGTTAAAGTAGGTATAATGATGTTGTTGTTTTTTACTGTTTCTTGAATAATTAGTCATTTTGGGGTGAATCCAGTTAGAGGATTCACCCCAAAGGGATAGTAGGGTAATTATTATGGTAGTATATGGAAGTCAGTAAGTGTAATACATCACATAAACAGAAGAACAAAACCCACATGATCATCCCTATAGATGCAGAAAACATCTTTGACACAATCTGATGTCCTTTCATGACAAAGACCCTGATGAACATAGGTATGGAAGGAACTTATCTCAAACTGATAAATGGCATTATGACAAACAGACTGCCAGTGTCATGCCAAATGATGTAAAAAGTGAGAGTGTTTTCTATAAAAATCAAGAATAAGAAAAATCATCACTCTTGCTCAGTATAGTGCTCAAAATTTTAGTCAAAACAATCAGGCAAGAGAGAGAAACAAAGGAGATACAAATAGGAAAAGAAGTCAAACTATCTGTGTTTGCAGATGACATGATCAACAAAAACCAAAGCAAAAACAAAACAAAACAAAAAACAAAACAAAACCAGAAACAACAACAAAAACTCCACCAGAAGAGTTTCAGAACTAATAAACAAATTCAGCGAAGTGGCAGGCTAAAGAAATGCATAAGAAAGACTGAGACACATAATAAGCTCCACCCTGACTACAATGCATTGAAAACAGGTGGGAATCCTTCTTTCTCAGCTTCTCCCTGAAGAATCAAAGTTTTGTACTATGTATATGATGCTCAAAAGTTTATGGTTGCCACTCAAGGATTTGACTCTCAAATCACCTAACTCTGCAAGATGACAGGGCTATGCATTTTAAGCTCCCCACCATCATGGAAAACCAAAAGATGGTCTTAAGTGTTGGTGTAAACACTGTTGGCAGTTGTCTATCACTAGTCTTAGTACAAAGCAAACAGATGGAAACTTTCACCTCTTTATCTCTGGAAGCACTTTGACCATGCACCTTGCATCTTAATTTTCCAGGTGGCTGGCTGTGGCTTATGGTTTTAACCTGCACCTTGGAGCATATGGCCCTTCCTGCAGGGCCTCTGGCTCATTCCAATTATAGAACCAATATAGGAGAATAAGACCTGGAAGATACACCTGGCACTTGAACTTGCATTTAGTGGCTGTGTCTGGAGATACTGGTTTCTATCTTGCCTGTCTTGAGATTTGACTGTTGAGATCTAACACACTGTAATCTCCTGTTAAGGCAACTAAGGACAGAGAGAGTATGCTGGACAAACACACAGATTTGAAAGAACCCAGAATCTTTGAGCAGGCTGATGGGTGACAATTATTTCCTACATGGGACTGGGCTCACAAGACTGAAAGAGGTGGCAGTCTTGTGTAGTGCACAGAGGCAAACTCAGAGGGTCAGGGAATTCTGCCACCTCCATACCAGGAAATATAAATCTCCAGAAACTTGCTCTGATAAAATGGCACTGTATGATTTACTTCAAGGACTAAAAAAATTGATCATAAATATAATGTAGAATGTGAAGAAAGCAACACGAGAGTAAAAGGGCATTTTGATGAAGACATAATAAATATAAAAAGGTACCAAATAGATAAAATAGAGCCAGAGAATATGGTAACAGAAATAAAGTGCTAATCAGGGCAGTTTAACATCAAAACAGATCAAATGGAAGAAATGATCAGTGAACTAGAAGTTTATTGAGGATCTTTTAATCAGAGGAGCAAAAAGGAAAGAAGAAAAAAGAAAAAGAATGAAGAGACCTTAGGCAAGTCGACAAATTCATGCATTGCATCAAATTTCAAGGAGAAGAGAGAAAGGAACAGAAACCCTGTTCAAAGCAATAATGATGTGTCTTTGTTAATTAAGAGGAAGATACCTTTAAGGAGGTACTCATTTTCTAAGCCCAACTGTACCATTACCTGTGACAGGACTGCCAGTGAGATCAGTGCTTAACCAGCAGGACACTGAGGCATCTTGGAGTAGATTCAGTTGTATGCCTCATGGCTTTGTCTCTAATTTGTCCAGGTTCTCAGAGAAAAATATCCCTTGAATTATTAAAATAATATTTTGCTAAAGAAAATAATCTTTTTTCTTGAAAAGTTGTCCATCAAATGATCCTAACTATGCATCCCAAGATGTGTCCTAGTAACATCTTATCTAAGAGATTCTTAAGAATGTACCAGATAAATAATGGGGGTAAAGGAGATTCATAAATGAGGTAATAAAACTCCACGTTCTCCCATAAACTGAACATCTGTTCGTGGTGAGACATGACAAACTAGTGCGTCAATGTAAAAGACAGAGTTCTTACGCAGCAACTGGTGTCATTCTGTCATGTCAGCTAAAAATTTATTTTGAGAAGGAAAACTTTATCATAGTTTTAAAATCTGGGGCACAGTATTTATATTTATGAAGTATAGAATGATAATTTAATATATGTATACACTGTGTGGTGATCAAATCAGGGGTAATAACTACTTCCATTTCCTCAAATAGTAATAATTTCTGTGTTAGGAAATTTAATGCTGTTAGTTACTTTGAGATAGAAACTGCTGTGGACATTAATTACCTTACTGTGCTAAGAGCCAGAAATACTTTTTTCCTCTGTAATGCTGCTTTGGTGGACTTTATCTAATCCTCTTTTCTCCATCTCCTCTATCATTCCTGGTCTCTATTGACCACTATTTTAATCCATTTTTTCAGTGAGGCCAACTGTTTAGTTTCCATAAATGAATGAGAACATGTGGTATTTGTCTTTCAGTGTCTGGCTTTATTTCACTTCACATGGTATCTTCTGGTTCCATCCGTGTTGCTGAGAATGATAGAATGATTTTCACTCTTCTTAGGACTAATATTCCACTGTGCATATGCACTATCTTTTCTTATTCACTCATTCACTGATAAACATACTGATTTCTTATCATGACTATTGCCTTAGTTGCTTTTCTCATTGTTGGGACAAAATACAAGCACTGGCCTCTTAAGAGGGATTTTTTCACTCACATTGTAGAAGTTTCAGTCCCCGTGTGGTCAGTGGCATGGTGAAAAGACGGTGGAATTCAGCTGCTCTCGTAATGGTGGCTTGAAAACAGACTGAGAGCAGGACCAGGGCAAGGAGATCTGCTCTTACAGGCAGTAACCCAGTGACTGCCCCTTCCAATTAGACCTCACCTCCAACAGCACAAGCAGCAGTAGCACTGCCATCGTCCAATCACCTTCCACGACCCCGTCTGTGCGTGTGAGGCTCTTTGGGAGACGCCCAGGTAGAAAACACAATGGCTATTGTGAACAGTGGCACTAAACATGGGCCTGCTGACTGGTATCCACCGGAAATAATGATTTTGTTTCCTTTGACTACACAACAGGGAATGGAACTGTTAGAGTACATGGTAGTTCTATGTTTAGTCATTTGGGGAATTTCCATGTTTTCTATGCTGGCTGCACTAATGAGGCACCGTTGCCAGTTCTGCTTCTTCCTGGTCGTGTGATGCTGAGCAAGGAAATTCCCCCATCTGAGACTTTGTTTGTCAAATATGAATAAAAGCAGGACCTATCTTAAAGAGTAGTTATAAAATGAAATCTCCAGGGCATGAAATTTGGTAGGTTCTTAGATATATTTGTTATTCTTAGTGCTAGGGTCTCATTTCAAGGATATGCAGGCAGTCTTTTGGGGTCACTCAACTCACAGAAACTTAAAAGGCCTTAGTGAGGCCATGGTTCCCATATAAAAATGAAGAATCTTTGCTTCATCTCCCTTTGCTGTTTACTAGCTGTACTCCTTTCAGCAAACCACCTAACCTGTCTGTGATCCAGTTTCTGCACCTTTAAAGTGCAGATTATAAACCCATCCGCTATATAGACTGGTACTCAAGATTGAGTGAATTTATAATCATAAAGCACTTAATGCAGGATGTAAGCATTATTTTTATTCATTGTGGAAGTCAGGTGTGCTAGTTAATTTTGATTGCCAGTTTGATGGGATTAAGACATTCCTGATCTGGGCTGTGAGGGAACTAACCTCACCAATGGGTTAACCTATTGTTCAGTTCATAACTAAATGGCTTCTAGAAAGTGAGGTCTAGTGAGAGGAAGTGACTCACTGGAGCAAGACTTTGGGGACTGTATCTAGTTTCCGGCCACTTCCGGTTTGGCTTTCTCCAATTTGGTTTGCCTCCTGTCTGTCATAATTTGAGCAGCTTTCCTCTTCCACACCCTGTCACTAAGATGTCTCTGTCTGGGATCCAAGCAACTAAAACTTGAAACCTCTGAAACTGAGCCAAAATAAGTCTTTTTTCCTTTAAGTCATAGGTATCAGGTATTTTGTCCTAGCCATGGGAAACTGACTAATATACCAGTTCATTTTATTATTACAGAGTGGACATTCTGCATATGGATTTTATAAGATAGAGAGGCACAGGGAAAGTCCTTTGTTCTACAGGCTCTCCTCATCCTGCCCTCTTGGCTATGTGTAAAAACTCACATTATGTGTTAGGAGAATATTAACTCAGAAACAAGTTGGCTGAGAGGTTCCCTGCCTGACTCTTCTTGAAGCTTTTAGCATCTCATAGCTCTCAGCCCATGAGCCTGTAAGATCAGATCTGAGTTTTAGTTCTTTCCTGAATTAAAGTTTATGTTCATCAGCCTTAGAACCATTACCCACCCAGCGACAAAATACACAGTCACTAGAAAAATGCAAAGCAGTTTAAGAAAAAGAAAATGCAAATTACTGAATGACTAATTTTAAGAGATGAGGAAAGCTAGAGAATTTTGTAACAGGGCTTAGAGAAATAGTCAGTGTGACTTAGATTCTCCCTACACTGGGGAGTGGCCACTAGCTGGCAGGTTTTCTCCAAGCTCAGGTAGGAACATTACTGAATGGTACGTGCCTGACCAAAATAATGCCTGGAAACCACACATGGCAGGTCTGCTTAGCTTTCTTCTGAGCACATCAATATTTTCAAGCAAACTCTAGTTTTTCCATATCCAGATCAATTTGATGTATTTTAATTCTTCTTACAGTTTCAGAATATGAATATATGATAAATAATCTAATTTTCTTAGACTTTAGTCTTGACTTAGTAATAACTTAGTAATGACAATTACTAAGGCTTTAGTAATGACTTAAAGCATAGTAAGAAAAAGTATTTGTCCTTTGATTAAGAACGCCCATTATATATATACACAGCTGGCCATGTGTGAAGACAAATACGTATTCACAGAAATGTTCATTACAGTACTGTTTATAGTAGCAAGAGAAAGAAGGAAAATAATCTTCACAATATTTAAAAGAGGCCAAATAGATACATGCAGAAAAACCAGAAAGCAAAAGCTAAATTATGCCACATACAAAATGCCAGGCACTGTGCTCTCTATAAACACTTGATCCTGGCAGAACTCCTGTAAAGTAGGTGTCATTAGTTTTTTTTTTTAAACAAGTTTACAGATAAATATATAGGAATGGAAAGGTGACTTGCTCAAAGTTAAATGGCTTAACATAGGGAAGCTAGATTTGAATGCCAGTCAGCGGAGATAGAGTCTTTTAACATCTCCATAGGAGCATATGTCAGAGAGTCCTTAACCAAATAGAAGCACCCATTATTGTCCCCCGCCAACAGCTGCCCTCAGTGCAGAAGCACCATCAAAAGTAATCTTAAAAGAATCAAAGTTTATAACCCTTTCGCCACAACCAAGAGCTGAAAAGAGATAAATAGGAAATAAGGTCCAGGTGTGAAAATCTGTCTAGTGGCCAATGAAACAGATGATCCAGGAAAATAATAATTCACTGGTTAGGAATAGAAAGTCTAGGAAGGAGAAAGAGTCTCTGCTTGAGACGGAGAGGAAAGCGTTTAAGAGGAAGTAGACTTGAGGACCTTTGACTCCTCAGACAGTCCCTGCCCTTTTTCCAGAAAAAGCAAAGTGCATTCTGGAGCCACCAAAGCGGGACCCAGCGTGCAGTTTATTCTTTTCAAAAATGATGATTCAGTGAAAACCATGATCATGAAGAAACATTATTACTAAGAATTCTACCACCTTTCATTTGCATTTTGGCACGCTATCACATGTCGGTATATTAACAACTAGAAAAATAGTCTTTATTAGATCACATGCTCCATGTTTGGTTGGCAAATACACTGTATAGCCATGGTTTTTACTCCTGTTAGTCAAAGAATCAAAATTCACATGAGGCTTTCGCAATCACTCAACATCCACAAAAATTAACGTTCACTCAGTGCTCTATATACATTACCTGACAGAAACTTAAGGAAGCCCTCATAATAATTATAATTATGAACATTCTGATAATATTTTGATTTTATTTGGAAATGTTTGCTTTGCTGTGTGATAATAATCACATTCCATATTTTCTGGTGAGCAATTCTCAGATAACCGTAGGAAATGGCCAATTTATCACCATAAGACATTTGCTTAGGAGGTTAAATAAATTGCACAAGTAAACCAGCAAGTCAAAACCTGAGCAGGGAATCAAACCCTGATCTGTCCGATTCTGAAGCTCCTTCTCTCACTGTGATTCCCTAGTTCCTCCTTAAGCTGCCCATAGAGCAAGGAGAAACATTTATAAATATACGGTGGCATTAAAGACGAAGTCCAAGAGCCACAGCAAGGCAAGCAAAGCAAAGCAAAGCAAAGCAAAGCAAAGCAAAGCAAAGCAAAGCAAAGCAAAGCAAAGCAAAGCAAAGCAAAGCAAAGCAAAGCAAAGCAAGCCCTACCATCAATCTTTAAGTGCCTGTCTGTCTTATCTTTTAAAGAGAACTGGCTGACACTGTCAAGTTTTGATCTGTTCTCTAGGAAGCACTATAGAGAACAGCAGTTGTGTCTGAGCCCAGAGAACACCAGCTGTTCTCTAGATGATGACTTCAAACGACCACAAACTAAATCAGTAATTGCCTCAGCTGTAGCCATTATAGTAGATGCAGAACCTTCATTAGAGCAAATCCACATGTGCTCATCGGTACAGTGAGTGGATTGTAACTGCAGATATTAGGAAGGACCACATATTCTTTACGACTTCAAAGACAGGTGCTCATCTTTGATGCACTGTTTTAACTGGGGTACCATGTAAGAGGCATTTCGCTGGTCTCCCTTGCTGTCTAAAGCTGGCGTCCTTATGATTAAATCCTGTGCCTGATCCTTTGCTTTGCTGTTCTCTGATTGAGGAGACAAGAGTTTTGTTTTCTGTGTTGCCAAGAAGGTGCCCTGGTTTTCACACTTCATCTTTTCTTTAATTGTTTCCCCCAATACATTCGTGATTCCCATTACAGCTATTTAAATCCAGGCCCTATAATCACTATTTCACTGTGAAATGAGGGAAATAGTACAATCCCGGTGCTTTCCTGTCCAACCTGATTTCATTCGCCTCCTATGCAAGCTTCACAAGGACACTGCACCTGCAGGCCAGGGGTTCACATTGCTCTGCTGACCCCTAGTGATGGGGGTCCTCATGCTGCCTGCTACTAGTAAGCCAACACTGTTATTTCACTTCAGTTTGCTGCCTTGGATCATTTCTGATTTCCACAATTTTAGGGTAGGTAAGTCAGAATTTAGACTTCAAAGCTCTGCTTTTCACACAACAATATTGCTGACAATACAGTTGGCAAAAGTGGGAAAAGTAGGATTGGGCAGAAGAAGAAGTTGAACTGTGATGCAATTACAACGGAATATTTAGTGGTTCCAGTAAGGATCTCTGCTACTGGGGCTCCTCTTTTAGGCAAGGAGACTGGGACCTCCTCCTCCTGAAGGAGGGGACTGGTGTGGGGCCTCTCAGTAACCAACACAAAATAATTTATACAAAATACTGGGTGCACTTCCCTATAATGAGTAAATGCTCAAAAAGCTTATGATGATCACATTTCTTTCTCTTAAAGATCTGCCCAAATCTGACACATGGAATTTACCAGGTAATTGGATAAGGATGATCTGGGAGGTGAATGGTATGGACCTTGGGTTGAAATAACTGCAATTACATCTCACTCGTGTTCTTCGCATCCGTGATTACAGAAAATACACCACAGAAGGCTGAACCCTCTTGATCCTTTCTTTACAGCACAAGGTGTCCTTGTCCTTTGTCCAAGAGTCCAGCTGAGCTTGGAATTGAGATAGGATCTTCCAACATGCAGAATAAAGCAGTATACTTTCAGCAAAAATTTCCTCTTGTTTGGAATTAAATCCACACCACAGAATTTTTAACTTATTAACAGATGGCTAACACTGTACCTGAGTGAAGATTAGTCACTTTCAGGTTAGTGATGGAAGGTCATAGTCCTTTCTTATTTTCATGAATGGACATCATTAATGTCCCAGATGAGAACAAATTCAGGTGCAGACGGATGACATCCTTGTCTCTTCAAAACAAAATGTTCCCAGTACCGAACCACTGAACTCCACTTATAACTGATACTTTAAAATTTTTCGAATGGATAGGTAAGAGGAATATCTTTCATTATTGGGCTTGCTAAGGTGATTGTTATGCTCTACAGGTTTGTAAAATATAACTTTTTTGCAAAGAACTGGAGGAAAGTTCTCAAGATCAGAGTCTGGGATTTTTATTTGGCTTTTTCTAAAGAGAGCCTACTGGTCTCTTTAATTTGTACACGTAAAGTCCTTTGCTGATTTTTCAGTTTCTGCCCTGTAAGTGTAAATCAATTCAGTGACATTTTTACATGGTGCCTAAAAAATTGGATGTTAAGAAAGCCAGCCTCCACAAACCTCATGGGTCTTACTTTCTCTAGGAATGATATTAAAGTGAACAAGAGCACTTGAAGTGAAACAGATTGAATGTTCTTTCATGTTGGGGACGTGAAAGGATTTATAAGCATACATCTGAGCTTCTTCACAGACATTATAATTTAGTCTGTTTCATATTTTGTCTTGCCAAAAGAATTTTTTGAGGTTTTCATTGGCATAAGTGAAGACAACATATTTGCTTATGAAATTTTACGGACATGGAAGCCAATGAGATGTAGCTTTGAAAGTGCCCATTTTACAGATGGTATTGTTTTAAAAAATATATCTTTGTGGAGGTTAAGATTAAATTAAGAAGATATAGGACAAACATAGACCCTGCTAGGAGAAATATATATGTGATAAAATGATGACAATAACACAGGGCATGTAAAGATGTGTCTGGGTAAAGGCGTGGTTTGATTTGGTCTGTGCGATCTCTGTGCGATGAGGAATTCTAAATTCTACACAGAATGTGCATCCCCTGACAGCCACCCAGGACTCCAGTTGCCCAAGAAAAGGCTGCCTGTGTCTGCTGCTGAACTTCTGGGAACTGCAGTGCAATCTGGGTTTATAGTGCACCTGGTTTTTAAAAGGTGTCTTGACCAGATTACGTGCAGTTGTGAGGGCAGAAATACTACCAGAAGGGCAGAACCAAAACAGTTCCCTTTGGAAAAGTACAGTTGATCGGTACTAACCCACAGAAAGCTGCCATGCAATGGAGACCTATGATGATATGGGATGAGAAAAAGTGGGGACCAGAGAGGTAGAACCTTCGAAATGAACCAGTGTTCCCTTCTGAGTACCAACTCTGCACTCAACTTCAGTTTTCCGGTCCCTGCACTTTCACTTAACAGGCTGCGTCTGACTCCCGATTGTGTAGAGTCATGGGGGAAATGCAATGATTCTTTCTTCCCTGTCTCCCTTGGGGTGATCCAACTAGTTCTGAACAGCGATAGATTTACTGACCAAGTTAGCCAGGCGTTCACAGGCACAAAGCCAAAGCTGCCCTCAAAGAGCTGTCAGAATTGATGTGGGTTTTTCAACTCCAAATGTAATAGAAATAAATTAAGGATCAAAACCTGGTCCTATGACCTGGAACAGAGTGAGACTTTTGTAGAGGCTTTTAGTAAAAACATGGACTTTTTCTTATTTTCTTCTACTGTGATTAATTGATTTACATTAAAAAGTGCCTAAGTCCCTTTGGTTCACCATTCTCCAATTACAGACATGAAGGTCCTGTTCTATTGCTAGTTTATTGTCATGACATTGTATTCTTTCACTGAGAAAATTCACAGTCTGTATAACTAACAAGTGTATCAAAAAATTCCATGGATTTTTTTTCCACTCGCAGTAATGTTCTTTCTTGCAAGGCCTTGGCCTTGGCAATCACCTACCCAGAGACTAGAATAAATGAATAAATATGTCCTTTAAAGAGAAAGCAATGCTTGAGGAAAACTATAAACTAGAGCACTGCTTGAAAACATAATCATATATCACTTGCTTGTGTATTTCTTTTTAGTCTAAATTTAATAAAATTAATGTAAAGCAAATTCACCAGAAAGTTAAACTCTAAATCCAAGGTACCTTGAACCTAGAACTTCTAGACTGGAGGTCTGTGCTGTCTCTGCATGTTGCTTGGTAAAAAACAAACGCATCCCAGGTGCAGGACACAGACAGAGGTGGAGATTGGTACTACTCACTCTCTTAGGTGGTGCTTGTAAGCGAACCACCTCTCTTTTTGGATTTCTCATCTTTGCCGGAAAGCTCATCCAATGCTACATAGGGCTCAGGCACTTAACTGAGTGAATGCAAGGAAAGAAATGAAAATAAAATGTTATGAGAGCCCTTGACCAGTAGAACTTAGGTATATGACTTTGAACATGTGACCTCTCCTTGAAAACACACAAACACACACACACACACGCACGCACACACGCACGCACACACGCACACACACACACACAAACACATGTGTTTATCAGGTCCTCTGGCTTATGGGAGTGCAAAGCCGTCTTTAGTGTTTCTGGGAATACAGAGGAAACTATGGTGTCTTGACCTCCTCTTCCTCGGCCTCAGGCTCCAGATTCCTCTTTCAGAGTTCCTGCCATCCTTTACACCGACTCAGACTTCAGATTCAGCCCCTTCCTTGATTTCTCAGCAGCGTCCCACCTGTGTACTTCCCAAGGTGACTTCATAGGGAAGATCTGCTCTCATACACCACAGTGCCAGCGAAAAGGCCGACCTTTCCTCTCCACAGCACAGCCTTGCCATTCAGAGCACTGCCCCAAATGTGTTTTGCTTTCCAGTTGTTCCATTTTTTTTCTCATCCATGTTTTCCTCGCCCAAAGCCACAAGGGACTTCAGTTTTTCTTCAAAGTCTTTAGTGCCACCTAAGCCCTAGGTCCCACCTTGCATGAAATACTTGCCTTTCAACATACAAATTTTCCTGTCTAAATGCAACCCTGGTGCCTGATGTTAGATAATAATAGGTGTCTCCTATTTTTACACCAGCGCCACTGGGGAGAGGTTGAGAAGCCATTTCAGAACTCTCACGATAATTCCAACTTCATTTTTCACCTTGCCTTTTTCCCAGTTGAAGGAAGGTCTCATCACAGCAACAGGGACCTGGTCTTACCTGCAGGCGAATGAATTATCCTGCAGTGACATAAATCAGTGGCCGCACCAGCCTTCCCTTCAAGAGCTACCAGTGCTGCTTGTAAATGATCACACTCAGCCGTGATTGCGGCTACTTCTCTTCACACATTGAGATACAGGGGGATGCTTGACTACGGGGCACACAGAGGGTAGCACAGAGATTTGCTATAGTAGACTCAAGTGAGCACAAAGCCTCTTGCAACTCCTGAAATCCAGAGCTTTGTGTTCTCAAACATCTGACCAAGTTTTGGCCTCATGTTCCAATCAGTGGCTTCCTTGGTAGGTGGCCTCAGGTACACGGGACACTCAGGTACACCCTTACTTGCTTATATAAGGAGGCCAGGGTTACCCTTTCCACATGCGCTAGAAGCATTTAACACTGCTTTCAGCATATAGACAGGCTCAACAAATGGTGGCCTTAACAAAGACAATAAGTACTGAAAAGCAGTCAGTGTACCTGAGCCCCTAATTTTGCTGAGTCATGGAGAATGGATATTCTTGTTGTGCAACCTTGGCATTCACTCCAGAGTCCCACTCTTAAACTCATTTACAAACAGAACAAGTGTAAGTTGCACTCCCCAAGCCTGTAATTCCACTTCACTGATTCTCCTTCTTACATTCAAAAGCACACTATGACTATTGATTTTGTATCAGCGTCTTTTTTCTTTTATTTTACTTGCAAAGCACATTCTCTTCTAAATTCTAAACTCTTCACCTGATGATCAACAAGAAACCTTCCAAGAGGAAAACATGGTGACCACGAAGCATCACACTCCAGCTAACAGTCCTGGCTGAGAAGCTGTTGGTTATAGCAGAGTGTTAACTGTCCTCAGAAATTAGAGAATGGTTCCTAAGTTCTGATATATTAATTGAACCAAAGCCATCATATTGCCTGTTATTTTTGGAAATTATATCCAATCCTTTTCATAGCATGACTCTATCAGTCTTGCACAGAAAATACTGTCACTGAAGCTACCTATCACCCAGTCCTACCAACATGATCTCATGGAGGCCAGAGTCCACACAGGAGGGGCTCGGATCTTTGTACCCCTCTTACCACGACCTGGAAGAAAGAAAGGAGATTCAGTTTGCACCTCCCTGGAGAAATGTGCACCACAGGGAATGTCATTCATTTTTCCATGCATACTTTAGTGCAAATGACCTGCTGTGAGGAAAGCACTGTCCCCAACTACCAAACCTGACAAAATACTTCATTCAGGGTAATCAAAATTTCTTTTCTCTCCAGAAGAATTTGTTACTTATTCCTCAAAATAAAATTTTCTTGCATATATTATGGATAATAGATAATACAAGCATATGATTATATACAACATTAATAAAAAATATAATTAATTTGGTACTTAACATGTACTGAGCTCCTTGGTGAGCACTTTGCAGGAACTGTTGAATTTACTATCACAATCCTATGAAAGAGAAACTCTTAGTAGTCCTCTATTTCAGATATACTGATTTCTGGATACTTTAGATAAGTTGCCCAAGGCTAGGCGGCCTTGAACTTACCTCTGTCTTGGGCAAGAAACCAAACACTGATCAGTGCACACACTTTCATTTGTTTTGGACTTTCCACAAAGCTTTTGAATCTAAGAGACTATTGGACAGATAGTGAATGATGCAATTGCCAAGGTAAGAAGTATGGTCCTCGGTATATCTTTTTAGCAGGGGATATTTACAGATAGAATGATTTCTTAAGACTCAGGCAGAAAGTACTTGGCAATCAACAGTATATGCAATTTGGCAATCTGATTCACCTGTCCTTCATCTACCTCCAATCTTTGCTACTCTAACAGGGGGACTTCTGAGACTATGTAACAGCTTAGTTACTTACCTGATAACAAATAGCACTCTTATCATACTACACTGAATAAAGCATCTATCTATCTATGTATCTATCAACCATCTATATCATCTATCTATCTATCTATCTATCTATCTATCTATCTATCTATCTGTCTGTCTGTCTGTCTGTCTGTCTGTCTGTCTGTCTGTCTGTCTGTCTATCTATCTATCTATCTATCTATCTATCTATCTATCTATCTATCTATCATCTATCCATGATACTGGGCATTGAACCCAGGGCTTGCCTATGTTAGACAAGCACTGTATCACTGAGCTATAGCTTTGCTCTTAAAAATTTTTTCTTTGGAGAAAAGATCTTGCTAGGTTGACCAGGCTGGCCTTGCACTTGTAATCTTCCTGCCTTTGTCTCTCGGGTACATCTGGAATTGCAGGTGTTGCCACTAAACTCTGAGAAGTTTAAAGCCCTAAATATGTGGAGCAGGACATCCCCCCCCACACACAAGTAAAACTGGGGAATCTGAAAAAGATTGACCATTAAGTAATTGAATAATATCAGTGCTGATATCTTGGTTGTGATATTGTACTATAGATTTGCACGATGTCTCTATGAGGAAAATGAGACAAAGCACACAAGGATCTCTCTGTATTGTTCATACAATGGCAGCATATGAATGTATAATTATGTTAATAAAAATACAATTTCCAATTAAGACAGTGATTACAGCTCTGCAGCCTGGCTTGGCTCTCTCCAGCTGCGTGGCACCGTGAGTGGCATACTCTGACTTCACTGTACATCTGCAATGTGGATGGTGGTTTTCCTTATGCACTGGTTGCTGGGACACATAGATTTCTAGATCTGGTTTCATCCTGAGAAAGAAACTCTCCTGCCACAAATTGCTCCCGTGAAGAGGCGATTGTCCTTTGCCGTGCCCACGTCCTGGCATCTGCAGCTCCAGCCACATGAGCTAAAGTCTCAGAGGCACAGGATCCACTCAATCCTCCATTTAAAGTGTGCACATCGTGCATAGTTGTGCTTTAATTTTTTTGGTTGCTATACAAATGCTCCCCTAGTGAAATATGTTTTATTTATTATAAGAAACGCGGCTGTGAAATGGATGGATGGATGATTTGCAGATTTTGGTATCCAATGTGCTGCTTGTAATTGAAAAGTAATTAGAAGATCCATCTGCTTTCTGTCACGCACTCCTCTATTTTCTTCACTACCCATGGTGCTTAAGAACAGTTGGCATATTTTGTGCTAACTACTCACTGACAAAACCTCTGCAGAGACGTTCAGTGGCTCTGCAATGCAATTTTGTCAATATTTAATATAGTATTGCTCTTTTAACATTTAAGTCTGATTAGGATGAACTTTCTTTTTACTAATAGTTTTAATTTTATGCCAATACTATGGAAATTCCTCTTGTAGCTTATAGACAAGTTAAAAGTAACTTGTCATATAATATAATAGGTGGAACAATAATCCAATGTACTTCCCCTATAAGAGTTCCAGTTGAGAAAACAAAAGATTCACACACAGGTTACATCTCTGTGCTAATGTCATTCAGAGGTAAAGGCTGAAACAGACAATAAACTTTGGAACCAATTAAAGGTGATTTTATCAACTTTCCCCCCTGTGACTTGTTATAATTATGCTGCCATGAAACAGAGCATGTCACTGCAGAGGAAAGTGGATTGTTTTACTTTGGAATAATTTTTATTTTAACTTTTCCCTGCCCAGGAATTTATCACTTTTCTGGATGTCCTTGATTTCAGATAATGACCACGGCACTTCGGAAAGAAGGAGGGTATCTTTCAAAATGTCTTTATTGATCCTGTTTTTAAAATTTCAGTTACATAATAAATATATTTTTATTGTTAAAAATATAAATTATATCTTGTCACATAGAGATACATATCACTAACACCATTGTTTTACTTCCAGACTTCTAGAAATAGGCATTGAACAGTTTAAACTAAAACAACACCCATGATATCATTAATCTTTTACCTATTATATTCTCAATTGACAATATGTAGATGAAATATCTCTCCCTGGTAATCAGTATAGATTATCATTGGTTCTAATTTCAGCATACTCATTTGTTACTGTACGTGAGAGTCCATACTGTGGACCTCCAAGGTGTTCTGGTATGGACAGCACTTTGATTCATGCTTGATTTATTTCTGATTGCTTCCCTGAATCCTAGAGAGCAGATGTGGTGTGAGCAGGTTATTCTTACTTTTAATAGGTCTCTGTGATAGAAGGATCTTCTTCATTATTACAGATTGATTTATTACAGGAAGAAAGAAGGAAAAGTTCAAGATTTTGCTAAGGGTTTTGATTTCCTAACTTGAGTGTGTTCTCTCTCTCTCTCTCTCTCATTCTATCTGTCTGTCTGTCTGTCTGTCTGTCTGTCTCTCTCTGCATTTGCCATTGCTGTACATGCAGACATTTGTGCCAAGCCTGGTCCGGAAGCTCCTGACTCACAGCGTCCTGAGGGTCAGGGGCAACTGGCGCTGGAATTGAAGCAACTCTCCCATTTTCACTGTGCATCTTCTGATATTTGTTGCTGACATAGCAGTTGGTAGGAAGTTTCATATTCTCTATTATTTCATGGCTTGGGGGTAAAACAAACAAACCCACACAATAGGAAGAATTCCATTTTCTTAAGTGTATGGTGGAAAATTACAGTGAAAATGTAAATATCTCATCTCTGTTACTTTCCTCTCTCTTCTATTAAGTATGATTACAAAGAAAAAACAGAACTAGGTGATGTGATTAAATTTCGCCACTTGGTGTGGTTATCTGGTGGTCAAACGGCCGAGCACACATACACAAGGCCCTGTATGGTCCCTGCAAAAAGACCCCCCCCCCCGCAAGGATGCTCTGGGCTCCAGAATTCCTTCCAGCCCTCCTGCCACTGCTTAATTGGTATCATGTTGAAACCAGCTTCCGGGACCAACACTTGCCTTCCTCAGAAGGAATTAGAAAGACTTAAAACAGAGCATGTGCATAGGGCTGACCGTCCACGTTGGCACAGAGCTTTCTTTTCTAGATTACAGACTTGTCTGTGTTTCAGCTAGACCTTGACAGCTTAATTCTGAGAATGTTCTACCTGGAAATTTGGCAGCTACTGCAGGAACCACAAGAATGAGATCCTGCTTTATTTTGCTTATCTGATCTTTTCCTGGACCACCAGGCTGTCTCTCCTGTGGTTCTGTTCTCAACACCTGGACTTAAATCTTCACATCTCTTTTCTCTGAATTTCTTGGAAACTGTGCAGTCTCTTCTCCCGAGGTTTCATCCACAAATTACGGAGCCAAATAAAACAGAAATATCAAGCCTTTTTTGTGAACCACATATATCTAAGACCCTGTCCTCTAATGGTATCCATCTGGGATTTAAGCCTAAAACTTTGCTTCATTGGCTTGCTCCTTGACTCTTATCACTTTCCCTCCATCTCCCCTCTGACTCCTGGAACTGCCTCTCACAATGAGCTCCTCACTGTCTGCTTCTGGGAAATTTCATACAGGACAACGCTGTGACTCAAGTGCATTTGGGTCTCCCTTTACTGTGGAGGGAGCTCTGAACTTCTTATGGTTCACAGTCCCTTGGGAACGATGCTGGTGGGCACTGCTGCTCTGCTCAGGTGGCCCCTGTTACAGGCCAGCTGAGTCCTGTTGGCCTCCATTCAGTCTCTCTGTGGGCTCAGCTCTACAGGTCATGCTTCTATCCTTGCCCGGAATCCCTGTAGCAGGGATTTGGGAGTGTTGGATCCAGAGGGAGAAAATAGCAAGAGAAAAAACCAGATAGAGAAATACATTTTACTTAAAGGAAGTAAAACTTATTAGTACTGCAGAAGTTAAACAATAGTTCAGTTTCATCTGCCCATCTCAATTCAAGTGAAAGATTCCAGAGTGGAGCTTCACCTATCATGCAAGAGAAATAAGACAGGGTCTTAATTTGCACTTCAGAAAATGGAGATGCAACTCTCTAAGCCAGAGTACCTTTGCCAGTTCTGTAGCAGGTTTATGAAATACCTAGTAGTTCAAAGGAATTCAGATTCTCAGGAGGAAGAGCTTTTTGTTGTGCAAACGTTTGTCTTTCTCAAATTCCTTCTCTGCTTCCAGAGTGAAGGATAAGTTCAGGGCATGAATACAAAAAATCATGCTAAGGGAGTAGTTTGGAAAGGCTCCCGTGGAAAGTTCTGCTGTGGAATTGAAGAGATGCTGTTCACGCAACCTCAAGGGCCTCGATGTTTTGTGCAAATCACTGCCAGTTCCTGGTGATGTTTCAAAGCAAAAATTAGGATGTGCAGAAACACAGCAGGATTACATTTCCCTCTCACTCCTGCATTTGCTTTCTTTCCCCTATTTCTGGGAACACATTCCTGAGTCCCTGGAACAGTCAATTGACCCAGGATGCTTGAAGACTTACTGTGACCCCACAACTGCTGAGGTAAGCATGGCAGGCTGGCAGACCACTTCTCAGGTTTAAATTTCCGAGGCACATGTATGAAGTTTTGCAGCTCACTTTGTCACTGCAAGGCCATCACAAGAGGACAGGGTACTGTGTGCAAGTCTTAAATCATGACAGAGATTGAGCAGGTTCCTTCCTCTTCAGCCAGGTTGAAACAGACAGAAAAACGGAGGTTCACAGGCAAGCTGCTGCAGATGGAAAATGGTCAGCTACAGGAGACACAGGAAGGCACGTGAGGGAGACTGGGTTTACCCAAGGAATTTTTCTTCTTTGTATTTCTAAACTGGAAAAGTAATATAAATTTCTTGTTGTTGTAGAAAACTTGAAAAATGTAGAAAAAGGAAACATTATTAATCCTTCAGAAGTTCGTGGAGATGTCCCTTTTTTCTTTTATCAAAGAGGCCTTAGGTCAAGGAGGGCTGAAAATAAAGGCCAGACAGGGCAGTCAAAGCAAACGGGTTTCTTAAAATGAAAATTTCATTTAGGTATTGGTCAAGGCCCTGTTTTATGTGTGATAGAGAAACAAGGAAAAACATCATTCATAGAGGTTTAGTTGTTCATTTTGGGAGGAATTTAAACATCATCTAGTCTACTCTTTCTTTTTCAACTCACAAATGGGAAACAAGAGCAAAGGAGGCCTAAGTTTTCCTGAAACTGAAGCCCGGGACAAAACCCCTAGCTACTTCTAATTGCTCCCATACATAAAGAATTCAAAAAAATTAAACCACCTAAAATTAAAGACACAGTCTAGAAACAGACTAGAGAAGTGAACAGACACTACACAAAGGAAGAAATAGAAATAACTCAACAAATATATGAAAAAGTGTTCAATATATCTTCTGGCCAGTAGAGAAATAAAAATTAACACACACACACACACACACACACACTAACAAAAACAATAAAAAACACTAAGATTTCATCTTCCTCTAGAGGAGTCATTAGGAAATCAAACAATGACAAATGTTGGTGTGGCTATGATGAAAAAGGAATCTTGCATTGTTGGTAGAAATGGGAAGTATTACAACTATTATAGAAATTAGTATGGATATTTCTTAAAGAATTAGAAATTCTGCAAGTGTCTTGGTTACTTTTTTCTCATTGCTGGGACAAAATATCTGACACCCAAATGAAGGAAGGAAAGGTTTATTTAGCTTACAGTTTGTGGAGGTTTCAGTCCATAATCAGCTGGCTTCAAAGAAGGGAGGCATGGCACTGGGGCAACACATTAAAGGCAGCAGCCAGGGCCAAAAAAGGGCAGAACAAACCTCTTCTCTTATATTGTACACAGGTCACGCCCCTCTCCAGGGCAGGTGTAGCACTCACAGACTCTCTGTGCCCTCCTCCTGGACAGGATGAAGATATTTACAAAGTGAGGATACTGGCTCTCTGCTAAGTCTCTCAGTTAAACTTCTAAACTTTTCAAGTTGACACAATGTATCAGCCATAACAATAAGACTCAGTTACCCCCTCACCCCAGGTAGCCTCCTCAAAGAGTTTAAGTCATCATACTACAGTGATACATGCATACCAATGTGTATAGCAACAGAGTTCATGACAGTTAAATCCTGGAAACAGCCTGTATATCCACCAACAGATGATTGAATTTAAACAAAATGTGGTATTTATATATAATGGAATACTTCTTGACTATAAAAATGACAAATTTGGGCATTTTTAGGAAAATGATTACACCTGGAAAACATAATATTGAGTGACATAAATTAGACACACAAGCTTGAATACTGTGTGGTATCCCCTATTTGAGTGAGGCAAAGTACAATCGAAGAAAATGATCAAAAATGGATAGAAAGGGACAAGGATCACCATGATTTCGAGATCAGCCTGGGCTGCATGAGACCCTGACTTAAAAAAATGTTACCAATCAGATTATTTGCAAATTTCAATAATATTTAGAAATACAAGTTACTTTTACAGGCAAAAATAAAATTTACCAAATTAACCCCTTCAACTAATACACTCCAACTAAAACATCCTTCTAGACAAAGATGTTTTCCAGGAAAGAAGTAATTAGGTTGATTTTTCCTTCTCTCTGCTTCTGGGCCTGCTTGTCTGCCTTTCCCATCATTTTCCTAGAATAATGATCTGTAGACATGTGGATTTTGAAATAGTAAAACTTAAAAAGCAATTGTGTCAGGCCTCTGTATATAATTGCCAGCTTTTCTGTTGTGTTTACAGCTTTTCTGTATTATATATAATATTATGTTATGTATATTATATTATATGTAAATATATTTCCATCTATTCTTAGTATCAACTGAAAGATGAATTTTAATATATAATTGTTTAAGTTTAATCGACACAGCATTTATAATACAGACACAGAAAGAAGCGATGCATATTGTCTGATCTGACCTAACCCAGCTGGTGAGTGACTGAGCTGAGCTTCGAGCTCAGGAAGATTAGTACTGGGCAGGACTTCAGACCACTCAGCGCCTAGCTCTTACCACCATTTCCTGAAGAACAGGGGAAAAAAGAAAAAAGAAGAAGAAAAAGAAAAAGAAAAGAACAACCCATTACCAAAAATGTAAGAAAGATGTCATTTCAGAAATCCTAACATTACCTGTTTGAAAATCTCGCCTCTTCTTGTTTTACTTACGCCAGCACTGCCCTGTGAGCCTTTGTCCAAGGCTTCCTCTACCTGGGGGTCTGGCTCCAAGGCTTTGGCAACAAAGAAGCTTGTAATTCACACCATATCCTTCATTTTTAGATATTTTAGGTCAAGAGCATAAGCATTCAACTCACTTTAAAGATGCTCACTATTAATTTAGTGACTGATCTTCAAATATATTTACAAAATACCCCAGTTTTTAATCACCTCAGCTGTTCTGAGACTTGTGTGGAGTCTGGAGAGTGGGAGAGTCCTTCGACTCAGGGAAATTCCTTAACAGAGTCCAGGACCTTCAGGGACTTGAGAATCCCTAAAAGGAACCGCAATTGTTTGCTTCCCTTTCGGTCCACTTTCCCTATATCTTAGCGGGAAAGTTTTGCCAAAAGTTCTTATAACTGGCAAAGGTTTAGAAAATCCATGATTTCAGCTCAGTCACTAAGTTATGATATTATCTATTCACATCTGAGAAGACATTTGACTCGTCAGTACCTCATTTTCTTTCCCTGTCAAATCAGAATAATTTAACTCCTGGTTAACGTACTTTCAAAGAGACGAATGTCAAGTGACATAAAGTGTCTGTTTTTCCTCCCCTTCACCTCCCTGAGAGAGCCTGTGGATTTGGTCTGCAGTTTCAGGAAAACCAGTCCCATTAGAGGTTTTCTTCTGAAGTCTCGTATTTCCTGTTTTGCAGATATTTACCACCCTATACTCACCATTTCCTGCAAATTGTTGATTCTGCTTTCTCCCAAAAGAAAAAAAAAAATTAAAGTAAGAATAAATGAAAACAGTAAATACTGCTTTTCCACAGATCAACATGTAAAATAGGTGATGAAGCGAATAGGTGAACACCCAGGGGAACCCATAAATTCCTTCCCGGTAGGTTAAAAACTTGAGCAGGAAGTGTTTTAAATCAGAGCCACCTGTGGCAAGAGAGACAGTGCCCAGCGGCTGCTCTGGGAATGCGTCTCAATGCCGAGAGTAAATATCCTTAGTAAGAAGCAGAAATCTGAATGGTGTGATCTTATCGGAGCAGGAGCCCAGCAGGTACTGCCGCTGCTGCTGCCCTTTCTAACTTTCTCTGGACTTTGCTGACCCATGTGCAGAGTGGCACACACATGCAACTGCAGCAGCGTCCGGCACTCTGGTGCCATCTAGGAGCAACGCCCCGGGAATGTCCGACGATGTGAGTCTGCTGCCTGTTGTCTAACTTCCGTGGTGAAGTTTTTCCAGCAGCCTCGGAGTCAGCCTTCTTTTAGGAAAACTTATCCTCCCAGGGAATGAGGCGTTTGTTACTGGCCTTGGCAATCTGCGCCTTCTGAAATAGAGTGTGGGGTTAAGGCAAGGGAGTGAAGAGACTCCCGGAGAGGGCCATCAGGCTCCTTCAAAACATTAAAAGGCTTCAGAGAAGACCACACTGCTTTCCATACTCACCATGCTCACTCCTTCAAGAATGTTTTGCACAACTGGGAAAGGGGAGAAGAGAGAAGGAAGAAGGGAAAAGTCTATATGTATATAGGCATATATATATGTATATATATATATAATATCTATCTTGATATACTTGATATATACAAGATAGCTATACTACTGACCTCTGACATTTGAAGACAATGATCACATTGCCTTTTGAGGTTTTTTTTTTTTTTGGTACAGGGGATCACACTCACGACCTCGTGCTTGCCAGGCAGGCGCGTATGCCACTGAGCTAAATCCCCAGTCCTTCACATTGCCTTTTAAAAATTAAAAAGACTCATCCTTCTCCCTCCCCCTTTCTGTCTTCCGGTGTAAATTATGTAAACCCTCATCAGTTAGGGAGAGACAAACTGTGCCTTCAAGGTTGGCATTGCCAGAATTTTATAAGCTCTAGCAAGCCTATGTTTTGTTTTCCTTTTTGCCTTCTGAAAGTAAAGGCAAAGTAGAACATATTACTTCTTGCATACAATTTAATATTTTTCCTAGTTTGATTAGAAAAATTGGCACTGTCTTCCACAGCTCTTGTCAACCACTGAGACATTTATTATACATATTTTTCATATCTTCCAACTTCCCAATAAGAAATATAAAACCTACCAAAGAAATCTAAACAAATTAAATGAGACCTTTATTTCCACATAAAAAATGGATTTCAAGTTTGCCTTAAGGAGGTCTTATGTTTCATTATTATTAAAAATGTCAGAAATATTTTGCCTTCTGGTAGCACAGATTTCCTTCCTATTTTTCAATCTTACTCAAAACCCCTTACTGCATATTTCATGAGCTATAGCAAGTCTTAGTTGTTATTTCTAAAATTGCAAACTCCAAAGCTGATGGTGATATTCTGCTAAATTGTCTGTTTACATGTAGTATTGTTGAGCATGTACACAGAGAAATTTAATAAGAGAAACACTTGTGCAACACTTCTATGATCTTTAGAAATAGAGGTATATCAAAGGAGCAGGTTGAATTTCTCCACATACCAATTTTATGAGTCTTGCTTTTATCCTGAGTGGCACAGACTCTAGATTACTTTATCAATCTTTCATTTTTCTCTCTTTGCCAGCTGTAGGACAGCTACAACCAGAGTACCTAAGTGAATCTGGATTGAGCGCTTACGAGCCTTCTGTTTTCTCCTTCGTCTCCTTCTAGGGTTCTGTGGGCTTCTGGAACTTATGTGTTGTGTATGCCATGTGAATTTCCCCCACCTCCCGGCAGTTGGAAAGAATTTCAGATGTTCACAGGAAAATGAAAAGTAGTTAAGAATTATTGAGATTTTAGGAGTCATTTTGTTTAAGAGTTGGTTTTGTGGGATTCCTTTCCAGAACAACTAAAGAGGGTAAATTATGAGAATTAAATTGGATAATATCTGGGAAGTGCTTAGCACAGAGTCTACTCCCTTGAAATCGCTCAGTATATGTTTATTATTGAATGGTAGTAGTAGGAAAGAGCACTTTGCATGGCTCAGTCTAGGATCCAAGACTCATGCAGAGGCCCAGGAACCAAAATGAGGGCTGATGATGAGTTGGTATAGTAAAAAGGAATGTGAGTTAGATGAGAGTTTGGCCAACTTTCTGTCTTTTGTATCTCAGGACTTCCTTGTGCAAAACTGAACTGCGGAGTAGAGAGTCAAGAAGCCTCATCACCTCTCCAAAGTCACTTGATTGTTGGCTTCCCCAAAATAGATTCCCTTAGGGAAACTGATGCAGCCTTGGGGGCTCAGACTAGTGGACCTGCAGGGTCAGGAGTAGTGAGAGCCATGCTCAGTCTCAAGAGTGTCAGCCTCTTCTTTTCCTTACCTCTAGAGGCCACATCACAATTCCGTGGCCTTTCGGAGTTGAGGGACTTATTTTGCTACCTGCTGCTTCTCACAGTGACCCAGGTTCTTTCTAGAGAAACTGAAAGAGGGAAACTTTTCCTCTCACCTCGCCTTTCTCTTCTTCCGTGGCAACGCTTCCTAGGTCTTCCTTCTTCCTGCAGCAGTTCCTGAGTCTGCTTGCCCAGAGCCTCCCGTTAGGGGGAGCCGCTTGGGCACAGCCTGACTCAACTGCTGAACTGTTTTTTATGCTTTCAGCCACGGTAATGTCACCCTAAATTCTAGAACTGAAGTTAATTTTGCTTAAAACAAAGGCATATGAATCAATAACAATAAACATAGAAGCAAATAGTGAATGAGGCTTTATTTTGTCCCAGACATGGTTCTAGATAGTTTGCGTATGACCATCTTATTTAATCCTCTTACAAACACAAACATTTCCATTCTTAGCATTTATTCAACACTGTACCTCATCACTGGCAGAACTGACTTGTTATCAGTCAGATACAGGTTTAGTTTTCAGCTTTCTTCCAGCCAGAGTAACAAAACACCAAGCTGCATTACTGGTCTAGAATACACTTGTGCTATTTGCTTTCCCCTCCAGTTTTCCCCCTGAAATCTATGGAGTCCTTAAAGAAGGAAATGTGGTTTTCTGACTCACTGGATTTCTATCTAAACAGCCAAAGAGTGAGCAGCAGGTGAAGGAGAAGTAATGCTTTATAGACACCTCTCGTCTCTATTATGGAGCCAAAGCTGGAGATAAATGAGAGATTGAAGCAATAGCTCTGGCAGTGGAATGAGAGCTGGGTTTACCAGGAGTCCAAATGTTAATATTTGTTACAATAACAGCCCCTTTAGCGGTGCTCTAGCACTAGAGAATGATAGAGGAGCAGGTGAACACCCGGCAGGCAGAAGCGCGGGAAGGGTCATCTTCAAACATAAAATCAGTGACTAATGCATCACAAGTGAGTGTCATAGCCGGAGACCAGAGTCTCTCTTAAATCACGAGCTGAGAGGGGTAATTAGCAAATTCATTAACCACATTTTTCTCTGCCAAAGCTGACCCTTTAATACTAGGAAGATGATGTGCCTTAATTAAAGCTATAAGTGTCTATTATTAAATTAAAATTTGTGGGTAATCCCAAAGGTGTGTATTAACCTTATATTTTTTGTCACTTCCCAGCAGGAGTCCACTTAGATTACATTTCTGCAATTAATCCAAACATAAAATGAATAAATTACCCTTCACGGAGTGAAAGCATTAATTATTGAATAATTTACTCAATATTTTCTCATTTTCAGTTTACCAGTTTACCAAGTGTCCTTACCTTGTGTGGATGTCACTCACTGTTTTATCTCTAGACACAACTTTTTGTCAACCTCTGCTCGTCATTGAACAGAATACTCTACATTTGACTCTGACCTCGGAAAGTAACTCAAGCTGTCCACCCCTAAAATAGAAAAGCAAAGTAAATATGGTGGAGATGACAGCATCTTTCTATTTTTTAAATTAAGTATCACTTTAGTACACTGGGAAATATGTATAGCCAAGCAAGCTGGTACTTCTGTTTTTGGGATTGGGAGCTCACGACCTTGTGCTTACCAGGTAAGCACTTGAGCCACTGAACTAAATCCCAACCACAAGCTGGCACTTTTCCCATTACATATCCAACAGCGAAGGTTCTGTCACATTGCTGAGGGTCTCCTCCTAAGCACAGTGACCACGTCCACCATCTCCCGCACAGTCCTCGTCACCTCCGCTCTTTCTGGAGATGTATTTCTCTTTAGAAGAAAGAAAGTAATTTCCTTCGATTGAAGCCTTAGCGGAAGTGAAGGTGCAGAGATCACAGGGATCTTGGTAAGCAGAAAACATCGTTCCTGAGACCCTGCGGAGAAGCTGCTTGCCAGCCAGGCTTTCCTTGTGGCAACAACGGCTCATCTGCCTTTATTCTCATCGGCCAGCTATTGTCTAGGTGTGACGCTGGTAGTTACATTTCGGTTCATGAGAACACATGAGGAGCCAATGCCATTGGACAACGAGGCCTTGCTGAGAATGTCTTCAGCCATCATCCTTAGGCCTCTGTACCCCACCAAGCCTGTCACCCAGAGAACCCTCACTGCTTTGCGCCCTACACGGTTTGTGTGAGACCGAAATCCCAGGAAGAGCCATGTAGTTCCTGCCTGTCTACAAAACTTTCCCAAGGGGCTGTACAAAAGTAAGTACAAGGATATTTCTATCTCCTTCTTTTGTCATGTTAGAGATGAAGTTTATATTCACCACCATGCCGAGAAGAAAATTTTCCAGGACAAAGAAAAATATTGCCTTTCTTCTTTTCCTTATATCTTAGTCTTACAACATTCATAAAACTTAAGCCCTAGGTTATGACACGATTGGCCTACTTTCATTGCTCTTATGATTTCTCAGTATTTATACTTTTTAATATACTGAGATGAGAGCACACTCCCTTGATAGATCTCAACCCAGCATTCCGAGCCAATGAGATGTTTGTTCGCTGCTTTAATTTTCAGAAACGCCTGTAGTTCATTTTCATAGTCATGTCCCTACAAGGTACCCGTTGTCCAAATATCCAGCTTCCAAGCTCACATTTTCAGTGTATCATTGAAATTGCCTTGGGTTACCCAGAAGAACTACCAGATTAGCGCAGGCATGGAATCTCAGCTCTCACAGCTCACTCTAAGCTTCCTCAAAGTTTGCTTCATCTTATGCAGAGCCTGCCTGATGGTTCAACATGAGCTGAGAAGATGGGCCAGAATTTAAAACTATTTGTTTTAGTAGAACTTACGAGATTGTTTACAATTTTACCATCAGTCAGGTTTAGAGCATTTTTATGACCCCAATAAGAGTGCCAATGCGTGTGTATCACAGTCTTTAGTTACGTAAACACCAATGAACCTTTGTCCCTGTAGCTTGGACTTTCCTGGGCATTCTGTGGAAACCTAGTCCTACAATATATATGGGCTTGTGCCTGGTTTTTCTTTTCTTTTTCTTTTAAACAGTGAGTATAATGTTCTGAGATTCATGTTGTAACAGGTATTTGTAATTCATTTATTCTTATCACTGAATAGTGTTCTGTTATGTGAATACTGTCTATTCATCCACCCATTCTCCAGCTGATGAACATTTACATACTGTCAGCACTGCATAAAGGTTTACATGTGTATACACCCTTCAAACTATCACTGCACTCAAGATAACAAACATCACCTTCACCCCTAAACACCTTCTCCTGCTCTTTTGAGATCCTTTGGGATATTCTCCACACTGCCCCGCAGCCTCAAACAACCTCTGATTTGTTTTCCTTCACAATAGATTGCTTTTTCAGGTTTCAGCTTTTATATCAGTTGACTTATAGAACATGTACTCTGTTTTGTCTATCTTAATTCACTCAGCATGAGTATTTCATACTTCATCTATGTTGCAGTGTATAGCAACAGCACATTCTTTTTGTTTGTTTGTGTGTGTGTGGAATTGGGAATCAAACCAGGAATGTTTTGCCACCGAGCTATATTTGCAGTTATTTTGCATTTTGAGGTAGGGTCTTGGTAAGTTGCCCAGCCTGGACTCAAATTTGAAATCCTACAGCCTTAGCCTCCCAAGTAATTGGAATTATAGGCATATGCCAATGCACCCTGGGTCACTTTATAACTTTTACTGTTGAGTAATATTTTATTGCCTGTTCATACCTCAGTTTTTTGTCCATTTATCTATTGATAAATATTTGAATTGTTTCCATTTTTAGATATTGCAAATGAAGCTGCTTTGAACATTCCTATTTGTATGAATGCATATAGTTTTCTCCAAAATAAATTCTCAGGAATGGGATGCCCGGATTACATGGCAAGCATATGTTTAACTTTGTAAAAAATTGCCAAATTATTTTTCAAAGCAGTTGTCCAGGCTATGTCTACTAGCTGTGAAGGAGTATTTATTTTCTCCCAGATCCTTGTCATCTCACTAAGGTAAGTCTTTATTATTTTACTCATTGTAGTATGAGGTGTGCAGTGAGATGATATATGGTTTTTCTTTGCATTTCCTTCATGACAATGAGTGTTGGGTATTTTTCATGTACATAGTCGCCACCTGCATAGCTTTTTGGTAAAGTAAACTGCTCAAAACTTTTACTTATTTTAAAATTAGGCTGTTTAGCCGGGCGTGGTGGTGCACTCCTGTAATCCCGCACTCAGGAGGCCGAGGCAGGAGGATTGTTGCAAGTTGGGCACCAGCCTGGGCTACAGTGAGCCCCAAACCAGCCTGAACTGCATAGTGAGACCCTGTCTCAAAAAGACTAAAAATAAAAAAGGCTGTTTGCATTCTACTAAAGATTAAGAATTTTACATAAAAAATTCTGCTGTGAATCCCTTTCAGACATGTGCTTTGCACACAGTTCCTTCCAGTTTATGATTTTTCATGTTATGAGTCAAAAGAAAGTTGAAGCCTTTATATTGATGTCAGGCAAAATAGATTTTAGAAAACAGAATATCACTAAGGATGGGAGAATTCCTTTCATAATGACAGTGGGATCAACCTACCTAGAGAACATACCAATTGTAAACATTTATGTAGCTAATAACAAAGATTCAAATTACATGAAGCCAAAACTGTTAGAACTATAAGGACAAATAGTAGTCAAATCTACAATGGTAGTTATGGATTTTAATTAATTTCTCTCAATAGTTCTTAGAAAAAGTAGGCACAAACATCAGCCAGGGTACAGAGACTTCGACAACACTGTCAGCCTACTTCATGAAATTAATAGAGAATAAATGGAACTCAGCAATGTATAACAGAGTACATATTCATCTCGTGTCTGCAGAACATTTGTCTTATCTTTAGAATGAGATTTTATAATCAAATATTAAAAATCTCAAGTGTTTGAATTATGTACCTAACATTTTTCTTTTTTCCTTCACTATTGTGCTTGCACGAAGCATGACTTAGAATAACCATCAGGCCTTAGAACCCCTGTCTTCTGTGCATGTGGTGTGCACACATGGTGCCCATCTCATAGGAAAGTCACAGGCATGTAGTCACAACATTCCTGGGACCCCAGACCACACCCAGCTTAAACCACTCTTAAGTACCAATCACAACCAAAAGCTCCCACAGCCTGAGTTGTGCACTGAAGTCCTGACTGATAGAAACATGAATTTCAGGGGTTGAGGGAAGTCTGGCCAGCCTATTTTTTTCTGTGGGTACAAAACATATGAAAAAATATGGAGAAATTCCCAAAAGAGTTAGAATATGATGGCATATTTTAGATGGTACCCTGTAAAAATTGACACATTTAGCATAAATGGCTAACAAAGGTAATATTTAATAGTGTGCTACAGGTCATGTAGTTTATAAAGGTAAAGTTATTTATCAGATATCTTTCATTTATTTTAAGAGATCTGTGTAAAAACGCATCAGTTTATGACTTTTTGTCAGAAATGAATTTGAGTCCTTCAGAAGTCCTTTTCTATTCGTGATAGGTATTGTGTCATGTCTTCTGAATTCCTGGAAGAAATTTCTGCTACCACTGTGGTTGTTACCCTAGCTGGGCCCATATCCCCAGCTAATTTTGTCTTGACTCTTTATTAACCTAGATATATTAATACCAACTTATCCTGTCCCAGTACTAAGCTACTATCTGCATTATAAGACCTTGATATCACTTTAAATAAGCAATACTAAAGGACTATGTAAAACCATAATTGGTTTTTCTTGCTTGGAAAGACTAGATAATTTTACTGCTTCCATGACGAAATGGGGATACAGAATCTGGGCTGGACCAAAGAACCTTGAATTCCTAGTAGGATGATGCAGAAAGATGATTCAGTTGTAATCTCTTTATTGGCAGCCTATGAATTAATGGAGAAAAGATTGTAGAGAATAAAGAAGGTGGGGCTTAAAGATCAGCCACCCTGAATTCTGTTAAAACTCAGTACCTTGGCATTCCATTTTGAAATAGAAATGGCTTACCTCTTGTTATGGTTTTATTTTAAGATGTGTATAGCAGAAAGTGCCAACCTATAATAAGATATCCACTCAATAAATAGTAGCTACTATAGTCAAATGTTGATTGTCCACATGTATGTTAATATTAGTGAATAATGTTAAGAGACATTGCATTTTTAATCACAATACACTTATGCATATGTGCAAATTAACTCAACCATTTACAGACTGCTAGGAAACTTCACTTGAAGCATGGAATCATTTAGCTCCAAACTGACTACTTATACATTTTAGCACATGCAGGGTATTTTACTGTTTGGGAAAAAAATGTGCAAGGAAATCTGATAGGCCAGAAAAAAATATACAGTTTTAGATACTACTTAATGATAACATTGTGGTATCGTTCAGAGACTCCACATATAGCTTGGAGACCAAGTATCTGCTCTATAAATATGAGATATTCCTTCTTCCCTAGGCTGACCTCAGAATTATAGTTTTCCTCTGGAAAGTGTATAAAGGTTTGTAAAAGTGAACATTATTTTTGCTTAGTGTCTTCTTCCTTATCACTTCTAAGAGAAAATGCCTGACTCTTCTCCAACTTTGAGGTGAAAACAGCTTATTTTGTTTAATTTTTCTAGTCATTTGTATTGAGTCATAAATATTCTGTCTTGTGCCTCTGAACACCTGTGGCTGGCCTTGGGGAGGCATTGTCTATTTGTAGAAGCCTCATGACACTGTCAGACCTCTCCAGGCATAACTTTCACTGCAGCTTCATTCTGATTCCATAACAACCTCCTCTCTGTCTCCAATGTAACGTGTAAATACCAATTTGCAGCATCCCTTGGCAACCAAGTCTAGTGTAATCAAAAAACGTGTTCCCAATTCAGTCGCCAACTTAGCTTTTCTTGGTTTGATGATTTTCCATACACAAACAACTTGTGCTTCTTAGCCCTATTTCACTTCTCCAGCATCCCCACACCCAACATCACCCCCCTGGCAGAAGTTTCTCTCATGGTGGATTATTGTAGAGTTCAGAAGGGACAGCTTCCCTTGTGAGCACCTCAGGATGCTCTGGGCAGTGCCAAAACTACTGCAAAAAGATGCTGTCTGAGACAGGATAGAAGAGAAGTACTGTGCTGAGACAGGGTGTGTGCCGTGGACTGAGGATCCCTGGTCTTTTATAGGATCCTATGTAGCTTGTGTTTCTGTATGTTTCTGTGAAGGGCACTTAGCAGGGGTTGAGAGCCAGCCCCGCTCTTCTTTCCAGTCCATGAAATAATGATAAGGCTGTGTAAGGTTAAAGCCAGAGTCCTAATTTGCTAACAGCCACCATATAGCCTAACAAAAGCTCTAGACCCTGGGATCCAATTCTAAGTTCAGCAGCAAATTTGCTAAAATATGACTGCAGGTGAAAGCAAAAATTTCAAACTATCTTGAGCAGAAGGGGAAACATTTAAAGAAAATACTAGGTAGCTTGATAGGGATTTGAGTTATATAGGAGTATACATTTATCAAAATTCATTGAATGCTGCCCTTAAATGTTGTGTTTCTCACACAAATTTATTTAATGATATGTATGGCGTGATGTGTAGGGGTGCCCTGTATTGGTGTCTGCTGCTCAAGCCAAATTGCATCAAAAATAAAGATGACTTTAGGGGGAAGGGCTGAATAGATAGACATGTGGTAAAACTAATGTGAATTGTAAGATGCAAGTGGTAGCTGTGAGTGTTCATAGTACGGTTCTTTCAATGTTTACATAGCTTTGAGCATTTGCATCAGAAAATGTTGGACCAAGGTCTGAAGAGTAGGAGGACCAGAAGATCAGGACAGTGTGTGCCCTTTACCTCTCTGTGTCTTGCCAGGGTCCTTTCTCTCTCGCCCAAAGTAGCTTTCTCCATGGGGCCAGCAACACAGTGGCCAAGAACTCAGTAGTTTTACATCTTATGGCTTTAGTACCAAGAAATACGGGCTTAACCTTCTTTCTGTTTCTTAGTCCAAAAATGCAGGAGATAATACTTATTGGTCCAGTGATTGGTCAGGCACCCATCTGTGTTCCAATTAAATGTGGGCTGGAAGAGAAAACCTAAATTCTGTCCATCTAGAAAACACAAGGTAAATAATCAAGTTGAAAGGTGTACATAGAAAACAGGCTTTGTGAATATACATACCCTTCCTTACAAAGGTAGCTGAGCCAGGTGTGGTGGCACATACCTGTAATCCCAGCACTCAGGAGGCTGAGGCAAGAGGACAGCTGTAATTTCTAGGCCAGCCTATGCTACATAGTGAGTCAAGTCCATCCTGAATTATATAGAAAGACTCCATGGTTTAAAAAAAGATAGTCTGACATTGATCAAAATTTAAGTGTATTTTGTAACTACATAAAAAGAAGACTTTCCATATAGTTCATATAATTGAGTTTGTCTCTAAACAAATAAACAATAAAAAAGAGGAGCAGATAACAAATACTCAGTGTTATTAACAAACAACAAAATTGCTTCCTGTAGTTACCCCTCTCAGTCTCCAATTGAGCAGTGTTCTGTGTTTCATTCTATTTCTATAATCCCCTTCACCTCCTGGGGCTTACTTCTGATGTCTTCGCTTTCCTGGAGTGTTATACTCCTGCTAATCTTCTGCTTTCTCCCACAGCATTCCCCAATCATATATTGTCATTCATTCATTATAAGTTTTGCACATAAATCTCATTTCCCCTTTTGGATTGCAAGCTCCAAAAATATCTTTATTGTAATTACTATTGTTAGCATGAATAACTGACAATTAGCTTTCTTCTAACCCTGAAACTTCTAGTAATAACATTTTTTGGAAGAGATGTTGGAAAGATGAGGTTTCATATTCCCTATATCAAGTGTGTTGAATATTTGCAAGGAGAGAAAATGAATGACACGTTTGTTGATATTGTCTTGATACATAAATGGGCTCCAGACTTTGAGAAATATGCTAATGAAAGATCTCAAGATGAATGCATGAACACAAAGTGTTTACAAAATATATGACAGTGATTTTTGCTTTTAAAAGTACTGAACTCAGAACATGGACACAGTTACTCTATCTACTTCTGAGGGACATCTTAAAACAAGTCCAAAACTGTAGAGAGAAGGGCATTCTTTTTAGATGGTGAAGAAGACTGTGCTTACCACAGACTTCCAAATCTGGGGCTTGCCAATGAAACATTACTAACTTACACTTCCTGATGATCAATTTAAATTTGTAAAAATTATGACTTAAGTGGTATGTGAACTTATGAAAGTTATGTAGTATGATTAAAAAGCAAAACACCGATTAACAAAGTGTTATCAGAAAATGCTTCCAGGCAAGTACCTTCTTTAGTGAATAGATCTTGAAACTTTCCATGTGGGACATAAACAACACTCCCAGAGTGACTGAAACAACTTGTTAGTTAAGAGAAACATTTCCTTCTTTTCTGTTTTCTGTATGTCTATACTAGTGCTGAACTGATTCCAAACAACTTTGTAGCATTTTTTTGCCGTACTTTACAGTTTCGAAGTCCCTTCTTATGTGACATGGCTTGACATCATGATGAAAACAGGTTTCAAGCCTGATTCTTCCTGGAAGCCCACTACAGGTAGGTGTAGTCAGAGTCCAATACACTTCATATTCAAATGCCAGGCAGCTTCTAGTCACTGAACTGAACTGGGCCAGCTGTAAATCATCAGACTTTAAGGATTCTGCTCTATTTTAGATATAGATATGCCCATAGGGCAAAGATCACAAGATAGAAAATCCTTGCTAGAGTATTTAGGCTCTTCAGGATAATATTCAAGAAGGATCAGAGGCAGGAAAAACAGAAAATGCCATCCTGGTTATTTTGGATGAGTGTTATTTATGACTTCATAATTTTTTACTATGCCAATTGAAAAGGTATATACATACTTAAATGTTTTAAAATAATATATTTCACCCATTTATGGACTGTGGAGGGAGAGAACCAGGCCTCACCATTAGGTGATCTCCACCTAGAAACCATATCATTTTCATTGTTTTTTGGGGTTGGATTTTATTCTTTTTTGTTTTGTTTGATTACATTAAATCTGATGGCAGGAGCAGCTATTTAAAAGATAGCAAGACATTATGGTAGCCATTTTGGATTTACTATTAGTTTGATCTGAAGTCCTTTATTGTATTCATTGTTTTGTTTTTATTTTATTCTGTTCTGTTTGATTTTTTACTATGTCCAAGGGTATCTGCAGCTATTTTGAAGACAACAAAAGGCATTATGGTAATTATAGCTGATTTCGCAAAGTTATGAAGTCCTGTATCTCTTATACTGGTTTATTTTGATTGGTTTTATTCTGTTTAATTTTCCTTGATTTTATCCACTTTAAAATAAAAAAAAAACCTCCCTTGTTTATCTGACAATAGCAGACAATTGGAATTGAATTGATGTTTTGAAGTTCTCCCCAGAATCTTCTCTTGTTCCTCCATCTGTACTGTACCCATAGACATTTGGAGAAATTAAGTTCACTAAATGTTTAAGTGGAATGTTTAGCTGGTGGCTGTGCATGTCCAGTGAACTCCTCTAACAATATGGTGGCCAAGAGTTTATTCTTCCAGCTAAGTAGGCTCCTTTCATTTGAATAGTGCCTCTTGTAAAAGTATTGTTACGGTTGATGCACTGTGTCAATTTGAGAAGTTAGAAATTTAATAAGAGACTCAGCAAAGAGTTAGCATCCTTGCTTTGTGAGTATCTTCAGCCTGTGCAAGAAAAGGGCACAGTGCTGGTGTGAGTGCTACACTCACCTTGGGGAAGGTGACCTGCTTACAAGATAAGAGAGAAGAAGAGGCTTCTTCTTGCTTTTGCTCTGGTTACTGCCTTGAAGTGTTGCCCTAGGGCCATGCTACACTGCCTTGGAGCCAGCTGATTATGGACTAAAACCTCCATAGATAGCTAAATAAAACTTTCCTTCCTTCATGTTAGATGTCAGGTATTTTGTCCCAGCAATAAGAGAAAAGTAGCTAAGCCAGTTACCTAAGGTTAATAAAATATAGATATCAAAATATATTTCTTAGAAGCAGAAATCTGGAGGATAAACAGCAGAAGACACTTGGGCCCATAGAATTTTGAAGGAAGCTTTCTGTTATGTTTGCCAATGTTGGTACATATGAAATAGAATAACACTAATGGTTCATGGTATGGTGAAACTGAAGAAACACAGCACTGGGAGCTAGAGCCCAGTGTCTTAAGTCCAACAGTTGGTGAATTCCAGCCTCCCTGGCCTTACTTTTCCTAATCAGCACAGTGGAATGATAATCCAGATGTCCTGGCACTCAGTGATGGACTAAATACAATATGATTTAAAAAGCAGAAATCCTAAATTAGTGATTATATAATAAAGTTGGAACATGAATTGATCTTTCTAAAAGTGTTTTCAAGTACACAAGGAAATATTATTTTGCTTAATTCAAAGGTTCCCAAGGAAATATTTCTAAGCTGAAAATTTATAAACAAAATTCAAGTTCCATTGAACTGGAGATGTACAATATTTCTTCCTTGTATGTGTTTTTGTTTTTCCTGGGTTCAGTCACCTGTGGTTGAACTTAGTCAAAAAATAACAAACGAAAAATTCCATAAATGAATCATTCATAAATTTTAAATAATTTATATCACAACATAGATACCTACAAAGAACTTTCACAGAGGTTTCTTAAATGGGACACACCATGGGTAAATTTAATCTACAGTATACACAGCCATTAAAAAAAAAAAATCAGCCCGAAAGTCCCTTGGGTTGCAAGACATAAAGATATGACACAGTTGAAGACTGCACAGTGGTTCCCAGGGCATAGCAGAGTCAGAGGGCCTGGTGTGAATGCCAAGGGGAGCTCTGGTATCTGTGACCTAGGTCTCAGCTCCTGCACTGTACAATTGGAGTAGTAATCATGCCTACCTCACAGGGAGTAGTGTGACTATGCAAGTGAAGTATTTAAGTGACTGACACCTAAGTACTAAAATATTTTGATTATCATTGTCATCATTCAACATTCATCATTGTCATCATTCAACAATAGTTTCAGAAATGGATTTGCAATGGAAAGTGTTGGAAAATACCATCAACAGCAAGTCAGAGTTCACTTTGCATCATTCCAGATATATCTGCAGTCAGAGTTTGATGAATTAAAGTTCAGGTATTTGAAAACTAAACCTGTCTTAAAGTCATTGAGTGCCTATGGGAATAAAGCCAAGAGAAGAATGTGCAGCCAGAAACAGGGGAGCTGCCTCAAGCAGAATGTGGTGGTCAAGGAAACTTGGTTTTAGGATGCTCAGTAGGAAAGGTAAATATTCCATGAATAAAAGAAGCACCAAGCCACACAGGTCAGGCAGCTGGTAGCTTTCATGAGCATTAACTTTACTTAGTGTCACAAATACTTAAGTGCTGAAAACACATATAAACATAAGAAATGGAAGCGCACAGACTGACCATTAGGGTTGTAATGTATGTACAGGAAAGCTACCAAACTCTCTCTGCAAATAAAGACCATATAAATACTGAACAATTCTGCCTCTTATTACTACTGGTAATATATCGTATGGTCAAAGCATTTCTTTAAATGCTTTATGTTCTCTGCTAGAGTCAAGTCATTAATCCCATTCATATAGCTAATGGGAAAGCTATGAGCCCAATTAGGTTCCTGAGAAGATGTATTACAATTAGGGAAAGGGGGTATCCTTTGTTTTCCCCCAGAGGATGCAATGTTGACTTTCTATCTAACGCATTTTCTCTCCAAACTCTACTTTGAATTCTAAATAATACCTTGGAAAGAAGTGGCTACTATAACATTTTTTTTTTTCAGTACTGGGGATCGAACTCACAACCGTGCACTTGCAAGGCAGGCGCTTATGCTGCTGAGCTAAATCCCTAGCCTAGAAGTGGCTACTTAGCCATTACCATTCTGTGTTAGACAACTCATGTATTGCTAAGACCTCAAAAAACCATGGCCCATTAATGAACCTTCTGTATGACTTTCACATTGTAACCAACCCAAGAAGTTGAGTTTGATGTGTGCCACTGAAACAGAAAAGAGAGAGAGAGAGCCCAGTGACATGTCCCTCTCAAAAACTGTAAGGCAAATGGTCTATGATCCTCATTGTAAAGGGAGGCAATGGAGCAGGTGGCTGGGAGGTGGCTTCCAGGCACAGACAGACCTGTTGTGTAACTCAGCTGGCCAGTAAGTGAGTTATTATTTGGATGAGATCCAGAATACCTTTCAGACCAAGTTGCTGTCTCTTTAAAATAAATATTAAGCCATTAAAACTGATATATACTAATGCTAGTCACTTTAGGTCTTTTAGGAGAATTCTTTGTTATTAGAAAAGAAAGGAAGGATGGAAGACAGACACAGATGGAGGTTGCCCTGAAGAGTAACGGTCTTACTACCAATGTCCACCTTCTTGTGAACCTGGACAGAGCAGCACCCCCCCACCCCCCCAGGAACAGTGACACCGGATCTCATTTTTGATGGGAACAAAAAGATGTCTGCGTGAGAAGGTTTCAAGACTACAGAGAGGGACATGCTGGCCTGAGTGATGGGGACACTCTCAGCAGAGGATGTCTTGGCTGAACCAGTTTGTCCTTGATTTGAAATTACAGGCCTAATTAGATGTGGCCTAGTTATAGCAAAGTCTTCTAATGCAGATTAAAAGATTTCCAGTCATTTGGTTACATATGAAACAAACATATTTAAATTTGGAACAAATATATGAAGGCACCATCAGCCTTTGGTTTGTTTCAAGCAAATGAAAGAATTTCCATGGCGCTCATGTCACAGAACATGCCTGTTTTTATTGAAGGAGATCTAAACAAATTGATAAGTTATTTAATGTGTTCTATCTAAGGACTTCTGCTTATTCTTGGGGGTTTCACGACAAGACAATGGTCATTGTCATCGATAACAGCTTGTCTTGGTTACTTTTCTCTCATCATTGAGACAAAATATCTGACACCCAAAATAAAGGAAGGAAAGGTTTGTTTAGCTTACAGTTTTTGGAGGTTTCATGCCATACTCAGTTGGCTCTAAGGCAGGATGGCATGGCTGAGGGGCAGCCATTCATGGCAGCAGCAAGTGACAAGAGCTAAAGGGCAAAAGGGGGAAAAGCACATCTCCTTCCTTCTCTTATATTGTATGCTGACTACCTGCCTCTGGGCGGGTGTAGCACTCACACCGCCAATCCCAGTGCTAGACAATGAACCAATCACAAATGCTAGCATCAGCCACCTCCATGACTGCATGAGGCTTTCGGGGGACATTCAAACAAGCCATAACCCAGTTCTACATTTATTGTACCATTTCTGTATGTCAGGTACAGCTAACACTGTAAAAATATATTTTCTTTTATTTTTAAAAAAGAATCTCCTGTTTTAGAGGAAATTGGGTTAGATGTATCAGGTAACCTTTTGAGGTCAGCTCACTGATAAGTCCCAAATTGGGACTTGCACCTGTATTTACCTTCCTCTAATTTCTGTATTTAAACACTTGTGGTTCACTTTCTTTCGCAAGCAAGCAAGCACACACACACACACACACACACACACACACACACACACACACACATCCTCAGGTAAACAAGCTGAATGGCAAGAAAAGACAGGAAAGAGAATATCTACAAAAGTTGAAGGAGGCAACTCCTGCATGGTTGATAGTGACTTTAGTGACAGGTGTCTCTGTCTTAGCAGGAGAAGACTTCATACCAGTTGATCATTTGTTGGAAAGTTGAAGTCTTTTGCTCTGCATGCAGATGACCACTGGGCTCTGGGAACTGGCTAGAGCTGGACTGTCTGTTCCCTCTGTCCCTTCCTTGGAGGTTGGGTTTAAGGGACAAGACATCCTGCTGATGGAACCCCTTCTAATTCACCCTCCCAAAGCCTCTGTGGATGTACTTGTTCTTCTCTGAAGAACAATTAGCTTTGAGAACAAAGGGCAGGAATTATCCCCTCCCAGACGAGCTGGAGTGATGTGCTGTTCAGCTGCCACAAGCTGTGTGGGAGCTCAGTGTCCTCAGTGCCATCCTGTAGAGCTTTGCTGAACTGCAAATCAGAGTCCAGCCTCATGAATGACTGACACATCTGCTTAGTGTGCCCTGCTGGCTGGCATTCTACAAAAATACTTACGTAGTACGCTCACATATTTAGAATGTAATTGAGGATTAGAATAAAAAGATTCATCCCTATTGAATCTTTCCCTTCCCTGGAGTTTATGTCTTCATTTAGATAACTATTTTTAGTAATATTTTATTTATCCCATTTGTTTTTCATTGAAAGAACACAATAGTAACTTCCAGTGGTCATTGATATGGAGTTTTTTCTATTGCCAAGGTCTACCTTCTTAGAGACCTTAAACAGTGATGGAGTTTTGCAAAAACTGTACAGCTCATTTTACTTCCCTTTGCAGAGCACTTCACAGGAGGCCTCAGTGAGGGCCAACTGGAAATGGACTGTGTGCGGATTCATCTCAGAAGGCACTGCCTCGGAGCTGCTTCCTACTCACTGACTTAGTTCACTTCTCCTTAGCTCACCCTGCAGGGAAAGCTCTCATCCAGCAGAAGACCTTCAGCGTCTCCTCCTTCAGCTTGAAGAGTATTCTATGCATCGCTACAGACAAAAATAGAGACTCAGAAAAATAGAGACTCAGAGAAAAATAAAGATGGGCCTAAATTCAGCTTTTCAAGCTCCTATTTGCACAGAGAAAAGTCCTTTGGTTGAACCTGTAGTTTACTGTATGTATTAGGCATGTGCACCAAATTCCAACAGTGCCTTTGCAGTCTTGCAGGGAGGAGGTAATCAAGCCTCTTTGCTCCTACATCACTGTCTTCAAAATGTGGTCCAGGCATCTGGGTGACCCTGATGCTGATCGAATTGGCAAATCTTGATCTAATTTCAGGAGGCAATTGATGAGCAAGCCAGGAAAGGGACTGAAAGCAGTATTTATGACCTCCGCATCCTCACCCACCCCTCGGACAGTTACCCTGAATTACATTGAATTGTGTGAGTTTCATCAGTCATTTGTGCTAGAAAAACCAACCCCAGCAAATCTCCCCTGACCTACAAACTATATCAACCAGGGTCACGTAATCAGAAGTCTGTGGTGGTCTCATAAAATTTCTGTTAAGTGCTCAGTTGAATTGTATATTTGTGGTGCCAGTCAGGATTCTTTCTGCTGAAAGTAAGAGAAAAATCCAATTTCGTCTACTTTAAATTTAATAATGATGTTTATTTAACTTCATAAATGGAAATTTTAAGATCTAGCACAGCTGTCTCTAGAGGCTCTGCTGGCTCTGTTTTTCCTGACTGTCCTGTGACAGCTCCTGGTTCCAGTGTGTTGCTCTCTGCTTCACATTCAGCAGAAAGAGAGGGATTCTTTTCATAGAAAAGGGCCAGCTGGGGTGTGGTTGTTCACTCCCAAAATAGACCCTCTGGCCAGACCCAGGTTATTATGTACACACACACACACACACACACACACACACATGCACACACACCCCAGATATGCACACATACCACACATAATATACACATGTCACACACACTACACACACAGTACCTGCACATACCACACACACATGATACCTTACATACGCACATGCAAGTCAAGCAAAGGAGACATAGATTTGAAAGGGAAATCCTTATGGCCACTAACAGAAGTAGAAACACATACACAGGCACATGTTTCATCACAATTCATGTGTTTAAGAAAAAGCAATTTAATAACCATTATGAGACAGTGGAGCTTTATATAATTTAAAAGTGATTATAAAATGACTAGAGACCTGAATTTAGAATCAGTGGCTCAGATTCTTTCTTTCTAAACATCACTTTAAAGCCTCCTGGTGCATTTAGTTTTCTTGTGTACAAAGCAGAAGTGCCTGCCCCAAAGCCCTCTTCCAAAGCAGACTTTTCGTTTGTGATTTCAGATTTAATACTTGCCTTTCCCTGGAGAGTAAGACCCCGAGGATGGAGCCTCTGCCTGCCTTATCCAACGCTGCATTCTCAGTGCTTCTTGTAGAACTTGGTATACAGTTGGTGCTTAATAAATATATGGAAAACAAATGAGTTAATTCATGGTACAAATGGAATTGGAGGAAAATATACTAGAATACTATTGGCTCTGATCTCTAGGTTCATACTGATGAAAAATCAGATTTCATATTGAAGGGAATGTCAGTAAACCTGAATTCTAACTCCAGTATGGTCACTAATTACAGTTAGGACCTTATTGAATCATCAGAGCTTTTTGAGTCTCATTTTTCTTCTTCTGTAAAATATGGAAGGTAAATTGGGTGATCCCTAGAATCCCTTCACTAAAACTAAATCCTGTGAACTGGTAGGGTAACCCACAGTATGATCTCCAAAATATATTTATACATAAAATATTCTTTAAAATGTAGATTATAAACTTATCAATTATGATATTTTGTTACATTAAAATATACTATAATGTAATCAGTTACATTAAATAAAAATAAAAATTTAACAATTGCAAAAAATATCTTAGTAACATGATTACTCTAGATGAGACTCAAAGGCCTTAAGTGTGAGTCCTGACATATTCACCCTGACAGTGAAGAACCACAAGTGTTATCACCTTTTTATTTCCTTTTTTTGATTCTTTCAGGCAATTATTAAGCATTTGCTCTGGCTTCTTGATGATTAAAAGTTAATCTCATTAATCTATCTGACTCCCTTGATTATAGAGACAACCCACTTTGGCCCAGTTGGTTCCAACTTTGATTACAATCAAAGTCCAGCCCTTGAGGACCTGTCATGTGTATTTTCAGAAAAATGATTATGGGAAGTTTGTTCTGACCTTAATGAATTATGAACATTACGGAGACTAATCTTCTCTGAAGTATAATCTTCTGAAGACAGAACTGCGGTATCAAAATACAGCTAAGTCCCCGCTGGAGAGGGACTTTTCTATGTCACCTTCTTCTACTTTGTGACTTTCTTTTCCCAGGATGGATTAGTTGGATTGCACTTAGTTTCCCAAAACTTTTCCTTGTCCTTAACCATAAATCAATGTCACATTGCTAAATTGACTTCCTTTATGATACTTTTGGAAAGAAAACAACAAATCTTCAGACAAGATGTTTTATAACTTCTTTTCTTCCCCTTTATATTAGATGTTCAGGTACTGTAGCTTTCATATGTTTGTTTATTAGTTCAATCCATTAAGAAAATGGAATGGGAGAATAGGGATCCAGCACAAATACCTCTGGCAGAAACATGAAAGGGGAAGAAAATACATGACTGCTGGCATTCATTTGTAATACAATAAATGGCATCCAACAGAGTGTAAAATTTTGACCTTAAGCAAAACGAAGTTGATGACTTTAATAGAATTCTTGACAAACATTTCTTTTATGCTTCAAAACTGCTGATACTTAAAAAATCATTTCTAGCTCTCCTATAATTGCTTCGCAACACATAGCCTTAAGTTTCAAAGCCAGGGTCCACTTGGGTGATGCTGGGTTCGTGGTGTGGGCACCTGCAGCTGGTGACAAGGGTTTCCAGAGACGGGATGAAGAGGAGCATGTGCATCGCTCTTCATTTCTGCACAAAACCTCCATCCTACAAGGGCAGAAGGCACTGCTTTGGGTTCAGCTCTCTGTGAATTGAGCTTAATAATAATAATAATAATAATCTTCAGACACAGTAGAAGAAGGAAGAGAGTTTTAGTTATACAGAAACCCCTCATGGATGTGAAACGTGAGCCACTTAATTTCTCTAATCTTTAGTTTCTTCTGTAGATTGTGATTGGCATGGGTACCCATTTCAGAGGGTGGTGCTGGGTATGAAAGGACATCAGCCCATCGAATGGCCCTCTCTTTGTAAATGGTGGTAACAGGTGTGTGCATACCTGTGTTCTGGTTCTCCTTACCCCTGCCTCTCGTCCCTGTGTGTTATGGTTTCGATCTGGAATGTCCCCGCACATGTGCAGATGTGGGATTTTTGGAAGGTGGTTGGATGGTGGGCCGCTGCAGCTAACTTGCTGTTAGGAGGTGGAGTGTGGCTGGAGTTGGGTCCTTGTGTGCCCCGGAAGAGTGTATTCTCATCTCTAGCTCCTCCTTCCTCTCTCTTCTTTCTGGCTGCCTTGGGATAAGCAGCTGTCCTCCACCAGGCCTTGCTACCATGTCCTTTATTCTTTGGAGCTCACAGACCACAGACTGAAAACATGAGTCAAAATAATTCTCTTAAATTTTGGGCATTGGGTATTTTGTCACAAGGAGGAAGTGACTAAGACACTGTGCCAACAAAAAAATGCCATGGGCTCTCCAGGTAAAATAGGCTTAAGGCTGAGGAAATCCTGCTGATTAACAAATGATAAGACCTGCAACAATTCCTACCCCTCCCCAACCGGCCCCTGTCACAACCGATCGATCGCCTGTCAGATTTCTGAGCTTGTTTTCTTACTTAACTTTCAAATTAACCTGTCTTCATAAACTTTTGATATTCTTTCAAGTCTCAGAAAATAATGTTCTTTATTCCTTGTCTCACAGAAACTGAAGGCTGAGACATACAAAGGAAATTTGAACCCATCAAATAAGAAATATTGACCTCTTTACCAAGATGAAAGGAAAAAAATCTTCACACTCTTCAAATGACTAATTGGGCCAAATATGGAAAACAACAAAGACTTTGTTTTTGTGACAAAGAAACGAGGAACTATTAAGAAAGCCGAAAATCATACTGTTACTGTGTAGCTTGTTTCTAAAAGTGATGCACCACTTAAATGTTACAGTGTTTTGGGTTTTTTATTTTTTCTTCTGGAGTTAGATTCCAGGTTTCCTCTTGTCTTGAAGAAAGAATTGAACAGAACAAGTAAAAAGCAGTGACAATATTTATATTAAAAAGTAGAAGTGAAGAGGTCCAAAATGGGAGCCAGCACCATGTGTGGGCTGCTGCTGGACTGGAACAGACAGACCCCAACCTCTCCCCATGAGTCAGCACCATTTGTGGACTGGGGGTAAAGGGGAAAAGACCGCACCAGGAAGCAAGCCCAGACTGCAACCAGGGCCATGCACAGGCTGCTGCCAGACTGGGAACAGACAGACCCCATTCCCTGTGGCATGGGCTGGCAAAGAAGTACAAACTCCCCCATCCCCCAACCCATAAGTGATTAGTTTATCTGGAGAAACACAGGATGTGATGATAGCTACGGAGGTGAAATGCAATTGGATGCCTGTGGTGCTTTGGTGCTTCACAAACACTGAAGGTCTAGGGCCAGTGGTCTGATCATGGGTTCAGAGGATAGTGGCACACGGTGCGGCATCTAGTGGGGTCTCCTTCTGAGGGTTGCAGCCATTGTTGATTCCCTATGGTCTTGTTTTGGAAGTCCTATATCATTTCCATTGTTTTATGGGGTTGTGTTTTGTTTTGATTATGTCAAATCTGATGGCGGGAGTAGCTGCTTCAAAGATTGCAAGAAATATTATGTTTGCAATTTTGGATTTTCTATTGGCTTGTTTTGAAGTCCTTTATTGCATTCATTGTTATGTTTTTACTCTATTCTGTTTGATTTTTACTGTGTCTGAAGTTATCTGCAGCTATTTTAAAGAAATCAAGAGGCATTATGGTAACTTGTTGGTTTCATAATGTTTTGAAGTCCTGTATCTCCTATACTGGTCTGTCTTGATTGGATTTATTTTGGTTTATCTTCTTTAAAATAAAAAAAAAGTAAAAGTGAAGAAGGAGGGACCAACTGGCTCTGCAGAGTGAGTGCAGGCCAAGGAAAAGAGGAAGAAGCAAGATGAAAGGATTCCCTGGAGAAAGCAGGGTAGGCTGCCATGGGGAAAGCCACAGTTAGCAAACCCTTCTTGGAATCTGGCTTCTTTTATGCTGCCCAAACCTGGGGAAACACATGAGGACTTCCACATACAAGTCCTGAGAGGCAGTGCTGGGATCCCATGCCTTAGACTGGTGTGAGATCCGGGCCACCCCATTGCGAACCCTCTGGAGTTCTCGAAAGAAGTCCCTGTGCAGGGATTTGGGAACTGTCCTGTGCACGTGTCCTGGGACACACCTACCTTCTCAACCCCAGTCTCCTATGCTAACATCATGTACGTCACTAGTTCTCTAGATGTACAAATATTTGACTAAATACACGCGAGTGTGCGTTATGGGTTCTGTAAACCAACACACATAAAATCAACTTCCTCTGATTTTATTGGGAAATAACTTATTTGTGTCGCTTAAAATATTGAGCACCATAGCATACTTAATGGTGGTATAAAATCATATTTCAAAAATCATAGTGGATAATCTGGAGAGTTCAATGAATCTATCTGACTAGCTTTACTCTTGACAGCCCAAAGCATTCCGAGAGTAATCAGCACCTTTGAAAGTTAATGCAAACGCAGTTTTCCCGGCCTCCTTTCAATCACTGTCTTTCACTGTCTCAGCTACAACTGGCTGTCCAGCTTCTGCTGCTTCATTCTGACATCAGGTCTTCTTCACCTGCAGGTTACCATGGAGATGCCACAGCTATCATGCCAGTCGGGCACAGTAATTTGCTCGGTCTCAATCGGACCTTCTTCTTATTCTCTAGGAAGAAATTTGTCTCCAGGTCTGTTATAATTTTGAAAAGCATAATCCTGAACGCCAGAATGCCAAATGCTGAAATCTTAAAACATCAAACTTCCGAAATCTCCAGCCTTCAAGGATTTCAATCCTGAAAGCTCACACCATGAAAACCACAGTTCCCAATGGGGAAACAAGAATAGCAACAATAACACTAAGTAAGAAGGGTAAAAAGACAGATTCTGGGGAGAGGGTTAGTGTGTTTTCAGTTGTATTCAGGAGAATTGCCAAGTTTGAACAAATACCAAGGAAAACCAAGAGGAGCACTTTCCAGGGTGTCTGCATAGGTATTTCTGGGGAGAATTAGCACAGGAGTGTGAATGGAAGAGGTGGGGGGGCTCTGCCTTCCACGTGGGTGGGTCCTATTCCAGTCTGCTGGAGCTCTGAGGGCAAATACGGAAGGTGAACTGGTCTGTCTCTGAACTGGGATGGAGCTTTCTTCTGTTGCGTGGGGCATCCATCCAGCCTTTGGAGTCCAGGACTTGTTCAGTGGTTGCCTGGCTGTGTTGGTTCTGAGCCTTCTGGAATATGACAGATGTCTGCTACTGAGCTAGGAGGGAATCACGCTGCTGGATTCCTCTGGACCAGGAGGGAGTCACCTTATTGTGTAAACACTGTGCAGATATGTCAAAATGCTGAAATGCTCCCAATAAATGAAGAAATGATTTTTGTGCTTCTGCATTTGTTAAAGATAATTTTTTCTGCAATCTCTGATCTTTTAGTAACTGCATGTGTACTAGTGACCCACTGTAGCTTTTGACTGATTTCATCAATAACTATAGATTACTCCAGTTACAAAGCTGGGTTCACACAATTATCAACCATGGTGATATGCACTTATATTTAGTTTTTTTGACTTGTTTCTTTCTGAATACAGTTTGTCTGCTAATAATGATTCAATTTGTGCAATTATTGTTAGCATATCTGAGTGTTTATACTTAAAACAATGTGTGTGTGATTATTGCCTTGTTTGTTATATAAATTAGTCTACAAAGTATTCTGTTGCATTTTTATGTATCTCTTAATAAATAGTCCTTAAAATATAAACAAATATCTTTTAAAGAAATTATCAAAATTATTTTTCCAGATTTCATTTTAGGGGTTTTGATTTTTTGGGATTTTGTATTTCAGTTTTTTTAAAGCTTTAATAATTTTGAAGTTTCAGGATTTCAGCACTTGGAATTTATAGTGATCAGGATAGCATCTTTCAGGGTTATGATATAAACTTCTTCTTTCTACCCAAAAGCCATCAATTTTTTTTTGTCTTTTTTAGACAGGGTCTCACTGTGCAGTTCAGGCTGGGCTCATTTTGTAGCCCAGATTGGTCTCAAATTAGCAAGGATTTTCCTACCTCACCCTCCTGAGTGCTGGGCTCACAGGCGTGCGCCACACACCTCCTCCAAAAGTCATTTAAAAAAAACTTCTCTCCACCAAAAATGTTTGATATTGGCTTTCTACTAAAATGGCCATGGAATCATAGGATTTGTGAGAAGTCAAAAACGTGAACACACATTTTCATCCCTCAATTCCTACATGTGTCAATTACAGTCCCAGTGACAGCGTCAGAGTCAGCTTTGGAGCGCCTGCTATCTTTATAAGTCTTTCTTCTTGTACAAGGCACAGTCTTCACTATCTTTTTTGCATCTTCTATTTGTATATTATGGTCTCCAGGCTGATGTCCTAGCAGCAGTGTGGTGAAAAGGGAAATCTGGCTTCCTCTTTCACTGCTTGGCTTAGAAGTGAGAGTCCTGGTTCCAAAGATATCTTTGGTGTCACCTGTTATTCAAAAAGCTTATGATCGTATGCTTCCCTCTTCTTAGGAAGGCCAGTGAAATTATGCTAATTGAAATCAATTGAACATAGATGCTTGTATGCTAAGTTAAAATATCACCTTTGACCTCTGGAGATTAGGGTACACAAACGAGCTCTGATCAGTGTTCAGGGCAGCTGTCGTGGTGAAGGAAGCACATTTATAAATCAGAGCTTGCAGGAGGAGGAGAGAGGCCTGGGAGCACTGAGCAGAATGATAATGACAATGTCCTCCCAGCCCAGTCTTCCACACCATCGCTTGATTATGTCAGGCTCAGAGCACCTGATTAGGCTGTGAAGAGGAATATTTACCCATAAGATTTTTAAACTCTAAGTTCTAAAACGTTTTACTTTAATGTACGAGTGTCTAGTCTTCCAAGATTGGAAAAAGGATAATCTAGGCAGGCATCTGAGGTAAAAATCATATTCTTCCATCTCCGTGAAAAAGTGTGGTTAACATTTTTATCTACCCCGGCCCCAAGGTAGGTCGGGCACAATGCTGCTCCGCTTTCGCATCAAGCAACTCTCGTATGAATGAACCTGAAGGGATGGCAGGATGCTGTGGCCTCCGGTGACTTAGTGCATTTCCTTATTAAGTTTTCAGCCGCATGACACTAATAATTTCCACAAGCAGGGAGGAAGTTTTAGTATCAGTTTCATTACTTACCTTTCCTCTTTACAAGCTTACACACAAAAGAACCGTCTTAGAGGCAGGGATCAGGTCTCCATTGTGTCTCATGTTCACACACTTTTGTCTGTCACAAGTGTTTGGATTTCAGAAGGCAGAGCTTGGAAAGGCTGCCCCCACCATCTTCCCGTCTCCAGTGCTGATGCTCCCTGACTCCCTGAAAGCTTCTTTATCGCCAATCAAATTGGCCTGCTCGCTCTGGGAGAACATTTCTCCAAGATTTGTAAAACCTTTTTAGCTGGAATTCCTTTTTCTGCAAGGTTCTTTGCACTCCTGGTTTAAACTTCTTAGAAATCATCTGAAAATGTTACCTTCTTGGTGGACCTGTTTCTGTCTAACGTCTCCTGAAATAAAACCTAGACTTTAAACTTTTGTCCACTATGTCATATCGCCTATTATCTTTTATAGCTTTCTGCTAGTCTGAAAGTGCTTTAAAAAAAAGTGGGTTAAATCGTGTTTTTGCATGCCTTTTGGTGTGCAAAAGGTAGAGTAGTTCACACACACACACACACACGTGCACACACACACACACTATATATATATGTATTTTAAATGGCAATAAAAGTGTTACATTCCAGTCGGGACACAAGTATATATGAAATTCAACATATGTTCTTGTGGCCCCTGAGATCACATTATAATAGGCAGCCCTCAGGGAAGTCAGCACAAAAAAAATAAAAACATCAAGCTGGGCATGATATTGCATGCCTGTAATCCCAGTACTTGGGAGGCTGAGGCAGAAGGATTGCCATGAGTTTGAGGTCAGTCTGTGCTATATAGTGAGTTCAAGACTAGCCTGTATTACAAAGCAAGGCTCCATCTCAAAATCAATCAGTCAATCAATCAATCAATCAATCAAGATTGTGGCTGGATGTGCAAGATGGAGACACAATGGCGAGGCCTCCCTAAGGTATAAACAGCAAGTTGAGATCATATTGTAATTGGCTTCACCTGGTCCAGTAAGTCCAGAGCGGCATCAGACACTCACCTGTGTGACAAGAGCATCTGAACCCATCTCATCTCCAAATGCCTTTGATCTTTTTATGAACCCTTGCTTTGTGACTCGTTTTCCTGTTGGATCAATGTAAGCTGAGTGGCCACCTTTGCAATTCTGTAGGCTGATTATAGTTTGACCCACATTTTACCCACTCTGTGACTTTGCTATATAAGTCCTTACAAAGGGCCCTGGTGGCCACATATTTGGGAGCCTTTCTGAAAATCCAGCAGCTACTCTTCTTCCCCTTATTTCCAATCTAACTCTCCTAATTTCCTTCTTTGGTTCATGGCTTTATTCCTTGATATTGAGAGATCACAAATTTAGCACATTTGACATTTAACGTGTCAGGAGGTATATTTTTCCTATATCAATCTGATGGGTAAAACTTAAATAGATATTCAGGATTATGTATATATTCAGGATATATATATATATACACACACATATACACTATATATATGGCTATATAGTATATATATATTCAGAATATATATAGGATATCAAACATATATATATATATGTCTGCCCAACTTCAGCTTGGATTTATGGTGAATGATAAATCATGGAAGTTATGCCACAATTTTGGGGACAAAGATTCTCCAAGAACAGTCATAATATTTTGTCAAGGAGTAATTGAGCAGAGAAGCTGTGTGTGTGTGTGTGTTTTAAGTGAGAGGAAAATAAAACCGAGTGCATGTCTCATGCCAGAATATATTCTAAATGACACATATATTAAATATATTTAAAAGTACTGAATCAGTGAGATTACTAGACTAAATAATTGGAAAATAATCATTATATATATACAGAAAGAGAGAGAAAGAGAGAGAGAGAAAGAGGCAGAAAGAGAGACAGAGACACACAGAAACAGAGAAAGAGAAACTCTTGAACTGCAACAAGACCTCTCCATATAAATATTACTTAGCATTGTAAAAGTACTGTAATCAAAATCATAAGACAAATGACAACTTAAAAATAAATCATACCTCGCATTAGAAAGAATTGTCTTAGTATATGAATAATGCCATGAACCAATAAAATTGTGAAAAGATCAGAAATAATTTATAGGAATTAATATATTGGTAGTTTTTATTTATATGAAAAGATGATTAGCCACACATATATAAGAATAGTATTTTTCACATGTCAAGTTGGCAAATATCAAAAGTTGTACATATGATTTGCCAATAGATCAGTGAAATAAATACTTGCATATTATAGTGATATGTTTTCAAAGGAGAAAAATATGTAATATTTATCAAAATTCCAACTTCATACACCTTATGACAGAGCAATTTTCTCCTAGAACTTTAGCTCATACACACTTTCCCATATGTGTGCAATGTTTGAAGCACCATTTGTCACAGCAGATCACAAAAATAAACTGAATGTTTACACTAGGGTGTGGGCTAAATTGTGACAGACTCTGAGTTCAGTGCATTTAAAAAAGACTCAGAAAACTGTCTTTTCAGATTAGAAATGTTTTCTGAAATATAGAGAATGATCTCTAAATTATATTGTTAACTAGACAAAGGTTAAAAACAAACCCTTATGTGTCTAACATTAAGTACAAGAAAGTGTACACAAACAACTTTAACTTTGTATAAAATATTTTGGAAGGAAACAAAAGAAAATGATCTCTGCTTCTGAGAAGAGCAGGCGATTGGGTTACTGGGATTAGAAGGGAATTTTTTATCCGAGGGCGTACACCTTTGTGCTTTTTGAGATTTGAACTCCAGTGGTTCATGCACACACCTATTTGCAAATAATTTGGTTGTCAACCAAAAGCATTAGACAAAATTTTGCTTCCATTTACAAACTCCACATCAGGTGACAAACACAGCAGCTGCCATCTAATTAAATTGTGAACTGAGATACCATTGCACTAAATTGAAATACAGTGGTACATGGGTTCACAAACTTAATTCACCCCATGACTTTGGGGAAGATGGGCACCTTCGTGTTTGTCACCTGATGCACAGTTCACTAAAGGAAGCAAAATTTCACTGAAAGCTTCTGTTTGTGAACTGAATTCTTCTTGAACAGAAGCACTTGTGGACTGAGATATCTTTGCAGTCATTTTTAAAAATATATTTAAGTGTACTTAAATAAACTCTTTTTTCATCTTTGTAGATTAAATGCTTTTATAAGTGAGACCTAGAGGGATATCTCAAATGAGACAGTTAAATTGCAAAAGTAGAAGATCACTGCTCTGCCTGGTCAATCCAACAAGGAAGAATGGGGCTTACTCTTGGGAACTTGTGGAGTTTACTTCCAGGAATATCTGCCCTGCCTAGTGTTCATCTACTCCTCTCAGGAAGTTCCTGGGAGGAGAAGCCTTCAGAAACTGATAATTGGCTTGGATTGTCCACTTCTTTACAGTGTGCGCTGCTGCCTCTGCCAGAGACAGCAGTGGCAAGATTGTCAGGAAAAACGTTTTTTGTTTGCGTCATGAGTTAATAGAGCAGTCTGGAGAGCATGAAGTCTTATTCCTGAGATGGAGAAACCATTATTCTTGTCTTTGCCTTGGTGTGGATCTGGAGAAGTGACCTTCCGGGGGTTTCCCTTTTTGTAGGAAGCCCTCTTCATGCCCCATGACATGAACACTGCTATCCCCACCTGAGAAAGCCTGAGACAAGCTGCTATAAATTAACAGGCTTGCAGTAAGTGGAGAGCAGAAAGAAGCTTGTCAGTAAAAAAGAAAAATAATTTGCATCAACCACCATGGTTAATTACATGGCCTTCATACTCCCTCTTGCCCTTTAAAAAAAAACCAGAGGCACCCACGGCAGTGATGGTTAACACCAATTTTAACGATTCTTTAAAAAAAAAAAACTTTTGGGATTTGCCTAAATAAGTTTTAATTATGTATTGGAAGTCACCAAAGCATAAAAGGGGAGGCTTGTCAGTATTTAGGCACAGTCCCATCAATAGTCTTTGATAAGTAATTTTGATTGTTAAAAAGAGATAATTTTTAAGTTAAATTAGAGCCTTGAGCTTTGTTAATATCAAGTAAATTGATATAGAGGGGTATGGAGAAGAAAAAGTTGAAAATTATGGCAAAGTCTTAAAAATACAGATAAAACATCATTCATCAGTCTTAATTGTGTAGGAGACTGTCAAAATTTGGATTTGTAAAAGCTGTGAGAGCATGGTGTCAAGATTTCTGGCTAGGAGATATTCTTAAACTCACTAATTTCATTCACCAGCAAGAAAGTGTTTTCTCACAGGAGCAAATCCATAGTAGATGCAAAGGGCTTGGTATGCAGATGATAATTTTTCATTGGATAACTAAACATACACTTTCGTAATCTCTCTATTTTATGATGTCTTTTTTATTTTGAAAAGAATAAAACCAAATGAGAAGAAAATGGGGTCATTAAAAACAAAAGGATGGACATAGTACATGATTTAAAACCACAATACAAGGTGATCTACAATGGTTACCATGATGTCTCTTGTTATCTTCAATATAACTGCCCATATCATCAGGTACATTAAAATTGAACTTAACAGTATGGAACAAAAATCAATGAAAACAAAACATTGGAGACATTATAGGACTTCAAAAGAGGGTAACAGTCAAACCAGAATGGGTATTATAGTGAATCTTACTGTCTTCAGAGTAGTTGTCTATACTCTCAGACTTGATACTATCAAACAACACATTCGAATAAAACCAGCCAAGACAAGACAGCGATTGAACAAAACAGATTCAAATAAAATTAGTCAAAACAAGGCAGTGAAGGCAATACAGGGTTTCAGATTAATAGGAAATTAAAAAGGGTTACCTTAGTATATCCTGCTATTTTTGGAATAGCTGTCTATGCCCTCAAATCTAGTACAAGTAGATAGACTGGAACAGAATATAATCAAACTAAACAATGATGAAAGTAATATGAGTTTCAGATCATGATACAAGATTACCAATGTCCTCTGTCTTCCCTATTCACTTTCCCAGGGTACATGGTCGATTTTGTATCCCACTAACTCCTTCAGTTTTTAGATTAGGGAGACAACCTACTGTTTAGCTAAGTGATTCTGAACCTTTTTACCCCTGCCCTTGGTCTCAAGTTGTATCCATTTACCTACAAGGTAAATGGCTATGACTACTTTGTAGCATTCTGGCTAGGGATTGCTGCCCTCTCCGGTCTGCTGATGGCCACTGAAGTACAAGCAGGGGCGCTGCAGGCTGGCCCCTCCCTTCTGAGCTGGTCAACCACTGGTCACCACATCAGTGTGTGCGGGGCGCACAGGGCCAGGTAGGGATAGCTTCAGGGAGACCTTGTCCTCGGCCATTGGATCACGCACAGGGGCAGGATTCAGTCCAAGCAATTCTCACCAATCCTCTCAGTGCTAGGAGCCGCCGACTGAAGCTGCTGCTGTTCTGGTTCCGGGCTTGTCCTGCCCAACTCCAAAATGCTGTCCAGCCAAGCATCCACTCCTGCGGGAGGACTGAGTTCCTCGCACTCACTGCGAGCTGGTGCAGATCTCCGAGCTGGTGCTGTTCTTCACTCTGCCTCACCCCTCCACGACTGCATCCTCCCTCCAAGGCCCGGCTCCCAACCCCAGCTTCACCACCACCATGCATCTTCGGAGTCCAGCGGCATTTCATATACCACGGGACTAGCTCTGGTGAGAGGCAGCTGGCTATCGCCTTCTGTCCACGTTTTTCTTCTCTTTCTTTCTTTCTTTCTTTCTTTCTTTCTTTCTTTCTTTCTTTCTTTCTTTCTTTCTTTCTTTTTTGTTTCCTTTTTTTTTTCTCCTTTAGTTTCTTCCTGGGTTGACAGGATCCATCTCCTTGCATCTGGTCTTCTCCAGGATGTTTTATTCCAGCATCTGAGCTGTTTCTCTCAGAAAGGCTCTTTATTTTTCTGCTTATTGATCTGCTGTCTTCCAGCTTCCCTGGATGTCTTTATCTTTTCCAGGAAATAAAGTCATTGGTGGTTTCAGTCCATAATCAGTTGGCTCCGAGGCAGCATGGCATGGTGGGGCAGCCCTTCATGGCAGCTGCACACAGGAAAGCCAGTCTCTCTATTTTAAATCCCTGAATTTCTGAGAGCCATTTGAGGGGGCTCATTTTATACCAAGCCTAACATTTTCAGCTACTGTATTTATCTCATCTACAGTAAGTCTGTGACATTATAGTTTTGAACTATCACAAGTATGAATGGACCTCACATCACTAACATTCATAAATGCAAACAAATCATGGAAACACTGTGTCACTATTTTCAGGTAACTGTAAAAATAAGAATATTTACAGTTCGTGTGTGTGTGTGTTTGGGTTTTTATGCTTTATATTGTATATTTTTATCAAAGGTGTATAAGACTCACTTTGTCAGACTTACAAATGATTCTGTTTTACACAGGTTCTCCTACAGTGGAACTCATTGGTAAATCAGGGACTTACTGTAATCATTGTCATCTCACTATTAACTCTACCGAGACTCTATAGAATTGGAGCAATTTGAGTTTCAGTCTATACCCCACATCATTTGATCACACCTGTAGGTATGATGGGACACATGGTAATATTCAAATAGTTAACTCTAAATAACTGAAGCTAGCTTTTACTAAGTGCTTAATATACATCAAGCACAGTGCTAAGTACTTGTGGGATATTCAGTACATAGTGTAGATCATTCCTAGTGCTCTAATAAATAATGCTAATTTTGTCACTAAAAAATCCTTATTTGCACTAGAAAAGAAACGTTCCAATTCCTAGTCCTTCTAAAAAATATCTTTGGCAAAAACACAGACAAATCCTTCCATGAAGCTGCCCCTAGGCAACTGCCAGAAATAACTCATCCAAAGCTTTTCATCCTCAGCCTGAAAAAAAGTAAAAATGTACCATTTCACCACAGAGGGACCTGGTCTCCATATGGCTGGATCCTGCCTCCCTAGACATTTTTGCCTGACATCGTATCTAGTCAAAGAGTTCCTCCTCGGTGGGAGGAGGGTTGTGTACCACAGATATAAACGTTTTCTGGCTTTTCCTGGAGACAGTAGTCAGGATGACACGTCTACTGCCTGCTGTATGCAGAGTCCTTTACAAATAGCAGGCTCCTTCATAATCTGCTCTACAATGAACAAGAAGAACTAGACCCAGATTATAAAATATATTTCCAGGAAAGACTCTTCCACTTCTTGCCAATCTCATATGCTGCCTCTGAGCTCTCCTCTCTGCCTTTTAAAACAGTGAACGTTGTTAACTTTTGTGTCAAACTTTATTCCTGTTTTCTGTAGCTTAATTAACTGCAAATAATACATTGTATATAAGCAAAAGCTGAGAAGAGCTGCAGTAACCGAAGGGGGTCAGCTTAGAGATGCAGATTTGTGTCAGTTCTAGAAACAAAAAATAGATCTTTTGCGAAAGGGGAGGGGACCAAGGGATGGATGGAGAGAGGAGGAGGGGAAGGGAAGGTGATAAAAGGATTGAGATGTAAACAGACCACTCAAATGTAATCATTATGTACTGCAAAGATGTGCTAATAAATCTAAAACTTTAAAAAGTAGTCATAATGTAAGATAGCAGTTCTCTATAATTCTTCAAGTTTTATCTTCTTCAGAAGTTGACTAAATTCAGCATACTTCATTCTCAGAAATCTCCATAAAATTCACTACAAAGTCTGAAACTTCATCTTCCTCCTCCTCCTCCTCTCCAGGAGCAAGCGATGCTTTTCCATGCATAGATTAGGCACAGCTTTAGCCAGTCTCTGGAATAGAATGTCCACATCAAGCTAGTTAAATTGCTAGGTAGACAGTGTGGTGCAGACAGCGTGACACGCAATGATGAAGGTGGATTACAGTGGATTTTGGTTGCTCTGTACACATACTCACCTCTTCAGTACCAGAGATGCTGCTGTTGACTAAATTCTTTGAGAAGAGAAGTTATTGATCACTTGTGGTCGCTTTTCTATGAACCATCATCTTTCTGCGAGCATTTTCTTCCCCACCGATGCCCACTTGTATTCTCCTGGTTCATGACAGTTGCTTTGATCTTGTTGGGATGGAAAGGGGTGCAGGGGGTGTTAGGCCTTGTCATGGTTTATGTCAGGAATCTCCAAACCTCTTGCAATTATGGACTTGACCAAATCCGGCGTTTGTGATTAGTTTGTTGTCTGGCGCTTGGATTGGGGGTGTGAGTGTTTCACCCACTCAGGGGTGGAGCCGGGATATGATGTATTGGTGGAAAGAAGGTGTGTGTGTCTCTGTCTCTTTTGTTGGTTTGTGCCTTGCTGTTTGGAGCCAGCCATGAATGGCGGCCCCACCATGCCACCCTGCTGCTTGAAGCCAGCTGAGTATCAACTGAACCCTCTAAGAACTATAAGAAATAAACCCTTCCTTATCTAACTTTGGGCATCAGGAATTTTGTCTCAGCAACAAGAGCAAAGTAGCTAAGAGATTTTAGTACCAGAGGAGTGGGGTACTGTGACTATACCTGACCATGTGGTTCAAGAGCCTTTGGAAATGGCTTGTGGGAAGAGTTTGCAAAGGTCATAGCTGTCACCTGAATGCACAGAGCTGGTACAGCTTAATCTGTTCTGTAGGGGAGATTCTGGTCCGAGCTCAGGAGACCAGAAGGCTGATGTAAAGCTACCGGTAAAGACCAGGCTCAGGAGGTTTCTGCTGGGAAGGACTGCCTTGCTTGTTGGACTCCACACACAATGTGTGTTATGGTTTGGCAGAAAGTTTGTCTGCATTTTGCTCATGTTCAGAGACTTTGTCCGAGACTGAGATTAAAGGCAGTGGGTTGATTAATCTGGCAAAAGAAATCTCAAGGCAGTCTAACATCAAATCAGTGGCATGACTATTGTTGGGAGCTTTTAGCCAGATTTATGTTGCAAATCAAAAGCAAAGAGCCCAGCAGGATGATTTAAAATACTGTGAATTTGTTCAGAAGGAAAATGCCAGTAAAGCTGTGTATTGTAAAGATAGAGCAGAAACCTTGATTGCTGAGAAGGAACAAAGAAATAAAAAAGATGACTTGTGACCATTCTTGGAAGCAGCAGTTCTCCACCTTTCACAGCCTGCAAACAGCAAAAGTGAAATAATTTGTTTGGAGGAGAAAACTGTGGAGTGCCACACTCAAGAGTGGCAACGGAGGCCACAGGAGGTCCCCAAATGGCAGCAGCCACATCAGATTCCAGAATGGTGGTGGCATGGAGAGAAGGGCCTGGCTATTGCTTCAGCTGCAGCAAACCTTGGTGGCATCCACGTGGCCCTGATTTTAGGTGCAAGGAAAATGCACCAATTGATGGCTTCCACTCTGATTGCAAAAGGCCTGGGAGGCCAGGCAGTGTACCCTGAGAGGGAAGTATGTAAAGATGTAAGGGTGAAGCCAAAGGTGCGGTGGAGACCCCAGAAGTTTGGAAAAGCCAGGAATGTGGATCATCCAAGGAGAGCTGCAAAAACTGAGCAGAGGGGGCTTAAGAGAGAAGCTATGGAAGTTAAAATCTCTGGAAGTGACGGGATGGAATCACCCAAGTGTTTTCGAGCTCACAACCAGATTGCTTCAGATGCTGAGAATGGAACTCTAGGACTGAATGTTTGCCCTGCTGGATGTTGGACTTGCTTTGTTTCCAATGCTTTGTATTCTCTTGTTTGTAACTTTTGCAATGGGAACTTTTATCTTGTCGCTTTGCATTTTGGAAATGTTTAACCTTGTCTTGTTTGCTCAGGGGGTTAGTTAATAGTTTGCCGTAGATCTCAGAGGAGACTTGGGACTTGAACTTTTCAGCAATGCTGAAACTGTTAGGACTGTGGCAATGATTGGAGATAGACTAAATGTCTTTTGTATAAAGGATGTGCATGAGTCTTTGGGGGCAGGGGTGGAATGTCCTGGTTTATGTCAGTGGTGCCCAAGGCCCTACAATTATGGACTGGACCAAATCTAGTGTTTGTGATTGTTTTAGTGATTGTGATTGTGTTGTCTAGTGCCTGGATTGGTGGTGTAAGTGTTTCACCCACCCAGGGGTGGAGCCAGCATACAGTGTAAAGGCAGGAAGAAGGTGTGCATCTTTCTGTCTCTTGCTGGTCTGCCTGTGCCTTACTATTTGCAGCCAGCCATGAACTGCAGCCCGCTATGCCACACTGCTGCTTGGAGCCAGCTAAGTATGGATTGAAATCTCCAAGAACTGTAAGAAATAAACCTTTCTTTCCCTAGCTTTGGGCGTCAGGTATTTCGTCTCATCAACGGGAGAGAAGTAACTAAGACAGGTCTCAATGTTGGAATTTCAGGCAAAACAGCCAAGATTGGCACGCTCAACCAGCTATGCAAAAGTGCAGCTAGTGGCCTCTGTTTTTCTGTTTCTGCACCTCACATCCCCAGAGGATGGCCACTGAATTTTAGTGACACTACTAAAATTCAGCTCATATTTCTACCTTTTTGCCAAGATCTTACATTTCTCCAGTGATCTCAGGATGCCAGATTATAATACAACATGGTGACTACAGCAAATGATGGCACTGCATTCTTCAGGAATGCTAGGAAAGTGAACATTAGCTGTCCTCACCACAAAAATGATAATTATTTGAGGTGGTATGTCCATTAATTAGCTAGATTTAACCATTCTGCAATGTACCTGTGTATGTGTTTCAAAGAATCATATTGCATAGGATAAATATATATACTATTAAATCTGACAACTTTAAAACTATAAATAAATTTTGGGGAAAATGATGACAGACTGAGCCAATGATACTACTTTCTTCTCATGCCCAAGTCTACAAAATAAAGGACAAAAGAAATTATTTTTCAAAAATATTCAATGATGCTGTAACATAAAAGAACATTACTAGTGAGTTTAAAGTGGAATAATTTCTGAAAATTAAAAATCACATACAATAAAATCTAGCTGAACCCTAGACCTGCCATCAGAAAAAGAGAAATATGCAAAAGAGAACTGCTCTGGAATTGACCACATCATCAGGAATCACCAAGTGTGAAGGAAAGCTAGAACCAGGAAAGAAGAACAAAACAACACAAAATAGGATTATTTTTCAGGGAAATAAATGCAACTGAATTGTCTTAGTAACCTTCTTGTTGTGGAGACACAATACCCCAAATCCACAAGTCAAATGACAAAGCTTCATGTGGCTTATAGTTTGTAGAGTTTTCAGTGCATAGTTGTGTGGCACCAAGGCAGGCAGCATGGCAGGGGAGCATGGCAGAAGTGTGAAAGATCATGAGATGGATCTGGGAAACAGAAGGAGGGAGGGAGTGAGGGAGGGAGAGAGAGAGAGAAAAGAGAGAGAGATGATCAAGGAAGAAGGAGAAAGATAGATCTTTCTAGGTCATGGACTAATCCCCTGGATGCATATTACATCTCCATGATGTAGTCACCTCCAAAAATCCCACCTATGAGTGTGCAAGGTTTTTGGGACATATACATATAAACTATAACATGAATCCATGGCAAAGCCTATAAAAATTAAAATTACTGTGTCAAAAATACATTTAAGTGGCTAATGATTACATCATCCAAAACCAAGTAGACACCTTAGTTCCCACAGTTCTGATTGTCAAAAATAGTGAGGAAATTGATGGAGAGAGTGTAAAATTTTGGAAAGAAATAAAAGCCTTGTGATAAAGTTGATATTGATTTTAAAAACACACTAAGAATACTACATTAGTGCTTGGATTGACTGCATATTGGACTTAAGGATGACTGGAAGCCAAAGCAAAGAAGAAAAATATAAGCTATAGTTTAAAAAGGAAAATACTATGCTCAAGAGAAACAGAAGCAATGTTCATAGTGAACCTGGAGATAAGTTTGTAGATGGATTTTAATAAAGCAAATGTGTTTAAGGAATATTTCACAGTTCATATTACTTTCATAGGACTCATTATTATTTTCCTCAATATCAAATATTATTATAGATTTTCTATTCTGATATGATATACATTAATTTCAAAAAAGCACCCTAATCTTTTTTTAAACTTTTTTTATTTAAAGAGGAAAAAAAATCAAAAAGGGTAGAAATATTATAGAATTTAAAAAAAAGATAAGCAGTAAGAAATCACTAGTTGATAAATTACATTTTGTCCTTTTAGAAATAGTTGTTCAAGTTACAAAATTAAAGCATACAAAGTGGACATTCAAGCAGTAATACTGCAAACAGATCTGTTCAACAATCCAACAAGAACTTAGAAATATGGTTATCAATCCTACACACTTAAATATACATGCAGTTATATCTTTTATACCACTTCCTATTTCTTCTCTTTGTTATAATAGCAATTACACATTTTTTTTAAGAGAATCAAAAGCATGTAAAGGGTAGAGGTAATACAGAATTAAAAAAAAGATAAACAATAGGAAATCACTAGTTAATAAGTTACATATTGTCATCTTAGAAATAGTTGCTCAAGTTACAAAATTAAAGTATACAAAGTAGATAGTCAAACAGTGAGAGTGTAGACAGCTACACATGCATGAATTTCTGCATGTATTTCTATACTTTCTGTATTAGAGGGACAAACAAAACTTAGCAAGACAAAACAAAACAAATTCCTATAAAAATATGAAATCAAAAAGTCATATAAAACCACAGTACAAGGTGATCTACAATGATTACTGTGTTGTTTCTTATTATCTTCAATAGAATGTCTATATCATCAGGCACAATTGAATAAAGCAGTATGATTGAGTATAGCAGTAAATAACAATATTAGTAAAAATAAAATATTGTAGACAGTATAAAACTTCAGAAGCAGGTAATAATCAAACCAGAGTGGATATTTTAGTGGATCTTGTCATTTTAAGTGCAGTTGCCTATACTCTCAGACTTGATATTAACAATCATAACAACTTTGAATAAAATCTATCAATACAAAACAACGATCCAACAAACCAGATTCGATTACGATCAGTTATGGTAAAACAACGTAGGTTTTATAGAGCTTTAGATTAAGTTAATAGAAAATTAAGAATGATTACTGTACTATATCCTGTTATTTTCAGGATTACTGTCTGTGCCCTCAAATCTAGTACAGATAGAATGACTGGAACAGAATATAATACATCTAAGCGGAGTGGTGTAAGTGGGTTTTAAATCCTGGTGCACTATTTATTTACAATATAGCGTATCAAGGCCATCTATGTTAGCGATTCTAGCCATCCTTCTCTGCCTCATTTCTGCTATGCTATTTTTCTGCCTTTGTTTGTCTAGTTTTCTCCTTCATTCTACTTCCTACCCCTCTCACTGAGGTCTTTCTGCCACTGTTCCTAAAATCCTGGTATTTTTTTTCTCTCTCTTTAGAATGTCCTTCTATATTCTCTGTAGGGTTGGATTGGTGGTCACAAACTCACCCAGTTCCTCTTTATCATGGAAGCATCTTGTTTCTCCATCAACTTCTAGTAACAGTTTTGCAGGCTACATCAATCTGGGCTGGAGGTTATTTTCTTTCAGGGCTTGGAACACTTCACCCCAATCTCTTCTTGATCTGATGGTCTGTGTCTAGAAGTCAGCCGTGATACTGATGGGCTTACCTTTATAGGTAATCTGTTTCTTTTCTCTGACAACTTTTAATAGTCTGTTATTATATTGAATTTCTGGCATCTTGATTATTATATGTCTGGGTATAGATCTGCTTTGGTTGTAGGTGGCTGGAGTTCTGTATGCCTCATACAATTGAATGTCATTTTCTTTTCCCATGCTTGGGAAGTTTTCCTTAATTATTTCCGTGAATAGCCTTTGTAATTTGTCTGTATATGTTCCTGCTTCTTCATTCACATTTCTTATTCTTAAACTGTAGATTCTCTTGTCATCTTCTAGCCTTTGTGTTGTTACTGCCTGTTTCCTTGTTATTTTTAAGAGATCTTTCCTTTCATGATCACATGCTGCCAACTTGTCTTCAAGTTTTGACAGTCTATCCTTATTTTCTTTTTAAGGAGTTTTGCCAGCTTTCAATGGAGTTTTTAATTTCCTGGTAGTCTCTTTGCATCTGCTTTGTGTATTCTATATTTTCTTTATATTCTTTATCAAATGTTTCTCTCTTTTTTTTGTGTTCCTCCCTTCTTCTGTCTATATCATCCTGAAAGATGCTCCCTGAGAGCATTTCTTTTATTACTCTACTCATATCCTGCTTTACCTGATTTAATATTTCAGTTTTGAGCTCATCTACAAGGTCCCGAAGATATCTCTTAATGTCCATTGAAGCCATGTCTGATATTGTGTGTTTGCCGCCCTCAGTCTCCCTTGTTTTTCCCTTTCCTGGATCAGTGCTCTCAGGGTTCTGGGCTGGGGGCTTCCTCTTGCCTCTCTCTCCTGTCATGGCCCTGGCTTCCTCCACACAGGTTACAGTGCAGGTCCCAGCCTGCTTCCCTGTTGACCATGTTTCCTCCAAAGCATGCTGGTGAGGGACCTCTGCCCTCTCCCACCTGCTCTTGTTGCTGAGGTGTAAGCAGGCTGTGTATGCCTGCCCCTCCTCACCGGGCCAGCCAAACTTCAGGTGCCTTCACTCGGTTAGTCCTTGCTAATCAGATGGCTCACTGGGTTCCGGCCAGGGGCGTGGCCCAGTCCAAGCAAATCCCATGAATCTGCTCTTGGGAGAGGAACCAACTGAAGTCACTGTCGCTCCCAGTTCAGGCTCCTCCTGCCCAATTCCAACATGTTGCCAACCTGGTCACGCCCTTCCCATGGGGGGGTCTCATTCCCAGCACTGACCGTGGATTAATGAAGGTCTCTTCACTGGCTCTGCTCTCCATTGGGCTCACCAACCCCTGACTTCAGCGCTACTGTGTGTCCTTTGAGTGGCGGCGGGAATGACTTTGGGCGGCTCTGCCGGCCACGCAGATTCAAGCTGTTGCAAACTTGGCGAGTCACCGCAAAAATGCTGTGTCCTATAATTTTTAGCTGTTTCAGTTGTAGTCCCGAAGTATTTGACTAGCTTTTTTATGTTTTAATTTCTTCCTGTGTCAAGAGGATCCATCTCCCTCTGTCTGGGTCTCTCCAGGGTGTTTTATTCTGGCATATGAGTTGTTTCTCCCAGGAGGCCCTGTATTCTATTGCTCACTGATCGGCTGTCTCATCGTCTCTCTAGCACCCTAATCTTAAAGGTGTGCATGGCTCATATCTAGATGTTCCCTCAAAGCTCTCGAGCTCACAGGTAGTACACTGGGGAGGTGGCACGATCATTTTTGTGACATACTTGATTATGAGTGTGTGACACTGGATTAATCCACCGATTGGTTTAGCATAGATCTAAATGTGCCTCTTCTAAGTCAACAGCCTCAATTAATGTCATAATTTGTCATAATTTATGTTGCTTTTTCTTGATCTTCAAATAAACGGAATCACAATATATACTCTGTGCATAGCTTCTTTTATGCAATGTAATATCTGTAAGTTTTTATTCATGTGGTTGCTTGTATCAGTACTTCATTTTATTGCTAGTTAGTATCCTATTTATGGACATTCCTCGTGTATTTATTCATTCTTTTAGTGACATGTATTTTGTGGTTTCCAGTGGAGAATACCACGAATCAAGCTTGTGTGTTTCTCCTGGTGAACATATGCACTCCTTTCTCCTGGCTATGTCCAGGAACTCCTGTGTCACAGGGTGTGGTGGATTAACTAATGATCAATTTAAATGTGAGTGCCAATTATTCTGGGAGTGGAAGACCTACCTAAGGATTATTGCAATGGTATAAAAGGAGAATGGGACGGGAAGATTGTGCCCTGATGTCCCAGGAGAATCTTCGTTGTAGCTGGTTTTCCTGGTGTTAAACTCAGCTGTTGTTGTCAGCGCTCAGGTCCTCACTGTTGCCGGGGTTGTCTCCTCTCTGGGAGAGTTCTCATCCTTACCGTCTTACCTTGAGTGTCACTTCCTGGCTCCAATGCAGATCGCTTACCCTGCTGGCACAGATCCTTCACCCCACTGGCACAGAGTTTCTAGCTTCCACCACTGCCTTTCCAGTGCAGATCCTTGGTACAGACTTGAATGAGACATTGTCATGGATTCAAGGCCTTCAACTGGACTCACTTGGGACATCGCCATGGGATCCAGGACCTCATCTGGATTCTTTGGGTCTCTAGTTGTGGACAGATCTCCTGTACTCTTCTAAATTTGACTTTTGGGGTGAATATTATAAAATAATCCTATAAATTTTGTATCCTGTATTCAATCTATTCCCTACTACAATACAGGGTAAGGACACATTCACCATTGGTAGACACTACCAAATTGTTTTCCAGATTGGCTGTACCTGCTGACATTTTCACCAGCAGTGCACAGGGCTTTTGCATTTTCTCCATCCTCAACAATGGTGGATATTATTATGTGTAGGAATTCTAGATATGATTGCTTTGTAAGGTATATGTGCTCTGGTGTTTTTTTCCCTCTGAATTCAGGACTCCTCTGACTTTTTTTTTTTTCAAAAGGGCTTCTCCTTTTGCTGTTTCTTGATTTCTGTAGTTGATTCTTTGTGAGTCATCATTATCGGCTCTCATGATAGGACATCAAACTATTATTCCTTTCCTTGGGGTCCTCTACAAAGCATATCACTCCTTTAAACTGTCACTATGGACATTTGATCTAAGATAATGCCCCTCCCCCAATCCAAAAAGTCATCTGCTGGTCCCTTTCATCTTGTAAAGGCGAGAAAAGGATATTGCAGTTTTTCAGCAAAACTAGCAGATCTCTTTTCCTCAGAGTAAATGGATAATAAATATATTGTTTTTATAATGACTCTTTTAGTACTATTGGCCTCTTATTTAACTTCTTTGAAAGCAGAAAGAAAATAAAAAAGGAAAGATATAAACTTGGAATGTTTTTGTTGTATTAGCAGCTTTCAAAATTACATAATAAAATATTGGCATTTGACATTCTCACTGCTAGTGATTCTAGGGCTCCCCAAAATGGAGAAACCAAACAGAAAGGCATGTGGGGTTTTTATTGTGACACAGCCTATTTCAAAATTTGTTTATCTCTGAAAGTTGTGTTTTATAAATGTCAATCTCTTTTGTATTTAACTCTCTCAAAACATATTCATGGCCATAGAAATATTTAACATCTTTTATTAATTTAATTCCTACCTGTGGCTCAACTAAATGCATTCTGGAGACTCAGTCATTGATCCAGGGTGAGAGAGGAAGTTTTGTTCATTGTAAGGATTCTGAACAGGCTAACGGGCTTAATACTGCACAGCTAGTATCCTGCTTTAGTGGGTCTAGCTCAGGGCTATGCTGGTGTTCTATTTTTCTGGGACCAAAGATTTGGCTAGTCAGATCAAAGTGTACATATTTATAGTGACACTAGGTGGTTGTGAAGCAGAGTATGCTAATTTTGTTTGACAGAAGAATCCTGGTTCCATGTAATTTTCCATTTCTGGCAAATGCCTGTGAGTATTTGTTGAATACAAGAATAATATTCACTTCTGCAAGAAAAAGTGATAGTAAATGCAATGCAGAATATTAAAGGTTCATGTAAGAAGGTCAATGCTGAGTGTAGCTAAGATATCGATAGTTAACCCTTGGTCAGTAGCAGGGCATGCAAACCAAAATGCGGATGAGTAATTTTAAAGACTAAATCTTCATGGTAGGAAACTGGAACTTTCCAAAGGATACTTCCTGTCCAGTTTCAAAATTCTATACAAAAATATGGGCACAAATGATTCCAAATTAATGGTAGTGAGACACATTCACTACCTTAGTCAGTGAGCTAAAACCATTGACTTAAAGTACTGCACGGGTTAAACCAGGGTAAGGATTAAGCAGCACAGATTCTGAGGGTGGGGAGATAAGTCCCAGGGAATCCGGTTGGGGTGAGTATGGCCTGAGACAGTGTTTTGCCTGACTACATGTATTGAGTTGGTAAAGTAATAGAAGCCAATCTAACCTGGATCCAATTCATTGTTATTCAGCGTTTGCACTTTGTCTTAGTTATTATTGTCCTTGCTGAGACAGTATCTGTCACCCAAATTAAAGGACCAAAGTTGGCTGACTCCAAGGCAGAGCGGCACATGGCACAGGGGCATCACAGAGAAGAAACAATTCAGTGCATGCACAAGATGGCAGAAGCAACAGGGACTTTTATAGCATCTTTCTGCTCTTTTATCCAGACTGCTTAGCACAGGAAGTGCTCACACCCTTAATCCGAGTGTCCTTCATCCCAGCACTGCACCATGAATCAATCCCAGCATCGCACACTCTCGATCCAGCCACCCCTGAAGAAGCCCCACCTATGACTGCATGAAGTGTTGCGGGGTCGTCCAGACACAAGCCATAACATACTCAGATATATCAACTTTCTGACTTGGTTTCTCCTCCCCTATCCTGTGACCATATGTGTTGTTCCTAAGAAGAAGAACCTGAAACTCAGAGAAGGTGGATGATGAGTCTATGATGACACAACTGAGAAGTGGCAGGAAGTGCTCTAGGGTTTAAGGCTCTCAGTTTGGCTCAGAATGTGCCTACCTATCTGTTCTGCACACTTTCCCCTCTACTTGTTGGGTCAACTTTGAAAGGCACAGAGCGAAGAACTTACTGTTCATGCTTCTGGGACCAGTGGAAGTTCATTCCTATACCTGCTTACTATTTTAAACTAGAACAAAATTTTTCCCCATAAACATTTTTGAAATATAATTTGTATATCATGCAGCTGATCCATTTAAAGTGTACAGTAAATTATATTTAGTACATTCACAGATTTGTGGGATTGTCGTCAGTTGTAGAACATTTTCACTACTCAGAAAGATTCTATATCCTTTAGCTGTTGTCACTCAGTGCTTCCATCCTGTCCATCATTCCCAAGCAAATACTAATTTACTTTCTGTGTCTATTAATTTGCCTGTTTAGGTTTCCATGTAATTTGCTTATTTGTTTGTTTGTTAAGACTGGGTTTCACTATGTAATTCAGATTGACCTTGAAGTCACTGTGAGCCAGGAATGGCTCGTGGCAATCCTCCTGTCTCAGCCCCCCTCCCCAAGTGCTGGGATTACAGGTGTGTGCCACCACTCCTGATTGATTTGAACCATATAATAAGTAGATGTTTGTAAGTGACTTATTTTACTTCATATATGTTTCTAAAATTTAACCAAGTTGTAGAGTGTACTGTATCAGCATGTCATTCCTTTTTGCGGCTGAATATTATTCGATTGTATGGACACATTATTATTATTATTATTATTTTTTGGTACTGAGCATCAAACTCACAACCTCATGCTTGCGAGGCAGGCACTTAAGCCACTGAACTAAATCCTCAGCCTTACTTTTTTTTGTTTATTGTTACTTCTGTTTATAGGCATTTGAATTTTTTTCTCCTTTTGAGTATCACTAGTAATGTTTCTATGAATATTCATGTACCAGTTTTTTTTTTATATGAGGAATCAAACTCACAGCCTCATGCTTGCCATGCAGGCACTGTGCTGCTGAGCTATATTCCTGGCCCTGATGTACCAGGTATTTTTCATGGACAAATATTCTCATTTTTCTTATATATGTATGTTGGAGTGAAATTCTGGGTTAGTTGGTAACTTCATTTTTAATTATTCAAAGAGCTGCCAGACCTTTTCACAGTGGCTGTATCATTTTAAATTCCACTAGCAAAGTATGTGTGCTTCAATTTCCGTAAGAACTCACCAGATTTTGTTACTACCTATTCTTTTGATTCTGACTGTCTAGGGGGTGTGAAGTGTTTTGTTATGGATTTGATTTCCATTTCTCTAGTGACTACTGAGTTTGCAAATAGTTTCTCATTATTGTCATTAGAGAATGAATATTCAGATCCTTTGCCCATTTTTGAATCGCTACCTTTTATTATTATCGTATTTATTGTCTAGATAAAGTCTTTTATCATATTTATGATTTGCCAATGGTTTTTACATTTGTTAGTTGTCTTATTTTCTTGAGATGCCTTTTGCAGCACAGAATTTTTTAATTTTCATGAAGTCTCATTAATCTTCTTTTTTGATTTCTTATTTTATGTAATGTCTAAACATTTTTTTGCCAAATTCAAGGTCATGAAGATTTATTCCTATGTCCTTTTCTAAGGGTTTTATCATTTTAGCTCCTATGTGTATGTCGTTGGTTTATTCTGAGTAGATTTCTGTATACAAGATATGTTACCATTCCTGAGTTCACAGGGGGTTACCTGAAGCTTTATAAGCAATGGATACTATATTTTTCTTTGACCACTGGAGCAATGGGTTACATTCTGATCCCTTAGATAGAGGAGTTCAATTAAGATCTCAAGAAAAAGCAAATTTATTGCATGGTAGTATCCATTGCATAAAATTGATTTCCCTTCATCCTATGGTAGCATCCAGGGTGATGGGGAGAGAGAGTAACAAGCACTTTGAAATCAAGAGCAGTTTATCTATGACCCATCTATCTGTGTATCTTTAACTCCCTTATTTTTACTTATTTTGAAGTAGCTTGCAATGGCTTGACTACTGAATTCCGCGTAATAGAAGTATATAATATGGTGAAGGGATGTAATTATGTTTTTTCCAATGTAAACAAGCCAGAGCTGCATAAATTATTCAGTAAGAACTGGATAACTTATCCAGCACTTATGTACCTAAACTGAATTGGACACAAATAAATATAGATTTTTGACAAATGCTTTCTGTCTACATGATTTATCAATTCAGTGTGGAACAGCTCTGTGGCAGCAAGGCACTGGTCTTGTTTCACATTTTTTTAACTTCCACTGTAGGCTGAGAGAATGATGGAAGGGTCTATTTTATTTACAAGAGAATACAGGAAAAAAGAGTTTACTTTAAATCAACAGCATAGATTCAAAAAAGCAAAGTAAGAAATATAAAAGGCAATAAAGAAAAAAACTTTACATGGAACTACAATTGTGGAAATTATCTCTGTGCAGCGAAGAGCTAAGAGAAAAGCTTTGGAGTTAACTGAGTTTATTAAACTATAAACTACAAAAAGACTCCCCACATTATAAATTCATTCCCAAGGGGAGCAGAGTCTGCTTGAAGTTTAAGGGCATATTTAAAGATTGATTTAAGTTGGTTTAGGAAACAAAGTACTATGGCTGAAAACTATGATGAACCATGTATTCGAATATATAAACAAGTAACGTTTAAATAGTGCCTGTGCCGTGGTGACCTGGAAGCAGAAAAAGAAGGGAGGAGAAGAGGACACGAATGCACCCTTCCAGATCCCGTTACGACCAGGCACCACCTCCAAACATGAGATTCTGAAGGACATTTTTGATTTAAATCATAACAAGGACTCAGAGTTGACAAGTGAGTTTCAAGACTCTTTCCCAAAATATGAAGGAAGATCTGAGCTATAGACAGGTTCGAATGTTTATGTGCCCCCAAATTTATACATAGAAAACCTAACCACCTGTGTGATAGTATTAGGAATGCATCCTTTGGGAGGTAATTAGATTATGAGGGCTAGGAATTAGGACAGGTTAGGGTATGTACCTAGATGTCCCCTCAAAGCCTCATACACTCATAGGTTGGGCTTTCTGGGTTTGTTTGGGTCAGGGTATGAGAATACAGATTAAGGGTGTAACTGAATTACTCCACTGATTGGTTTAGTGGAGTTCTGGGTGTGGCTGAGTGGATTTACCAAACCTAGAAGTCCTGTCCTAGGTATGAGCGGCACTAACCAATAGGTTTGCACCTGGATGGAATATAAAGGGAAGGGAGGCTTGTTGTTGCTGCTCCTGCCTGCCATGTCATGTGTTGCTTTTCGCTGCCATGTTGCCCTGCCTTGGAACCAGTCAACTATGGACTGAAACCTCTACAAACTTCAAGCTAAAATAAATCTTTCCTCCTTTAATTTGTAGGTGTCAAGTATAGTATCTCAGCAATGACTAAAGTAACTAAGTAACATATAAAAATGGCCCAAGAGAGCTTGCTGCCTCCTCCCTTGTACCATGCGAGGACAGAGCATGAAGACATCATTTGTGAAAAAGAAGGTGGGTTTTCATCAGTTTCTGAATCTGCCAGTACCTTAATCTTGGATTTTCTAGTCTCCAGAAGTGTGAAAAACAAATTACTATTGTTTTAAAATTACTGATAGTATCGTATTTTGTTATAGCAGCCTGAGCAGACTGAGATAGCCTCTTTTGGGGAAGATGACCATGACTTATTTCTCAGATTGAGATCTGATGTGCACTTGAAACAGCTAAAAAGAAATACTTGAGGAATCTCAGTCTAGAAATGGGAACTAGATTTGGGAATGAGAATGTAAATCTAGGAGTCTCATCATGAAGATCAAATTACCAATGGAAAACTAGAAATGAAAGAGAAGATCTAGGTTTTCATCCCAAAATATTTGAAGTCTTTCAAGCAAGCTAGAAAAAGAACTAAAGAACACTTAGGAAGAGTAACCAGCAAGATAGAAGAAAATCCAAATAGAAACAGAGAGATGAGATGCCATGGGAAAGGAGAGAGGCAAGAAGAATGGGACACACTAGTTGTGGAGAGAAGTTAAAAATAGAGGAGGGGAGAGTCTCAGCAACTTAAGGGAAGTAGTGATGAGATTCAGAGTACAGGTTGAGGGATGGGTATTTTACAATGGTAATGGCCCTTTCATGGAGGGGAAGGAATGGTGTTTGGGGCAGAAAGGAAGCATGAAATTTATAGATTTACAGATGTGATAGGGGATACTTCTAAATAGAAAACTAGATTTAAGTGCCTGACATTATTGATGGCTCATTGAAGGCTGGTGATCAGAGTTTTATGGCATTTTCAATCTGCCCGCTTGGGTGATTTTCCCTAGCATTGATCTACACCTCAAGCGCACGCATAGGGAAGGAAGAGAGACAAGTTCAATGTGAATAAGATATGGCATGGAATTCAAGGGAGTCCAAAGGTTAATGTTTTTTCTTTTAATATCACAAAGTATATCTTTACCTAACTTTATGTTAAAGGTGCTAAATGAATGGACTTTCTAGGATTTGCTATTTGTTGTCACTTTGAACTGGATTTTAGCTCTAATATGCCTCATAAGCCAGCACAGAAACAGTTATTGATTCTGTTGTACAGAGAATATTGCCATATAATTACTAATAATTATGACCATTATTTTCAATGATAGCTTTTTCTGTACTTGACTTGATGAAAGCATTATGGATTTTTCTATAAATCTCTTAAAAGCAACATTGTGATTATTTCTAACTTACAGTTTATAAAGGGTTATATCACTTTTTAAAGTCATGCATTAAGGTGGGATAATTTACTTTTGTATATGTATCTATGTCACACCAATACCCACTACACATCCACTGTAAGTTTTCATGTGCTCTATCCATCAATTCTTCTAGAAGCCCCTGATTTTCCCCACATAGTATAATCCATCTCACTTAGCCATAACCAAGATATTTTAGAATTCCTGACCTTGGAAAGCAAGACTTATCTGTTGTACTTCTTCATCAGAAAGGCAATTTGGATCATAGCACTTATATTTTTAGAAATACCTTCTTACGTATTTTCTACAAGTTCATTCTTATTCAGAATTTCTCTTTTTCTTAGTATCACTATAAAAGTAAAGATGATTTTTTGATTTATTTTATTTTAACAATATTCATTTCATTATATTTTTGTTAATTAATATATTTGACATAAAATTGAAAAAATATGGAAAAAACTACTTTTCTCTCCTTCCTCTCCCATAGTCACCCAGTCCCGTTGCTTGAAGACCATGACTATGCACAATTCTCGTCTGTACTTTATGCACTGGTTTAATCATTTATATTTCCACATCTCATGAATTACAAACTAATAATTATTTGTTGTTTAAGGGTCACTGTGTTTGGGGATAATTTGATGTACAACAATAGATGACTAAAGTAGTTTTTTTGTTTGTTTGTTTTGCATAAAATGGAGTGTGGTCATAAGTATCAAAAACATGTGGGTAGCTTTGTAACTGGACAGTAGAGGAGGCTGGGAGATTTTGAGGAGTGTGGTGAAGAAAATTTAAATTGCTTGAATGGGCTTTTGAAATTTGGATTTCTGTTTAAAAGCACTGTAACAGCATGTTTTTTGAAACTGCAGCACTGGGGGGTTGTTCTTAGTCTATATTGGCAGAAAATTCAGCAACATCATTCCCTGTGGTGCCATGAAAATTAGAATATGGTCCTGTGAAATGAGTTATCTTGCTCAGGAAATTTCCAAAATGTTGAAAACGTTGCCTGCTTTCTACTTGTGCTTATAATGAAGAGTAGGAGACAGAGAAAATCTGAGGGAATTGTGAGTTAAAATAACAGCCAGAAATTCATGTTTTTTGAAATTCTGTCTCTAGTGATATTAAATGATGCTAAAATTAAAAAATGGCTTCTAGGAAAAAATTGATCTGGGTCACTGCCAGAAAAACAAAAGTGTCATCTAGAAATGAGTGTGATTGTATAAGCTTTTGTCATACATCTCCAAAAGATCAAAGGGGATTCCTTAGAGCACTTTTTAGCACAGAAAAGATCCTTTAAAGAGATTAAAGGTATAACTCTGACTCTCTCTCTCAAAAAAAAAAACAACAAGAATTCTAGAGTTTAAGAGTTTACATTGAAGAGATTTGTGGGTATGATTTTAACCTACTGACATGAATTCTGATGAGATTCACAGTAAAGTTTGTCTTGCTTTGTCATATGCATGGCCAACATAAATATTTCTATAGTCAAAGATTGTGCTATACAAGGGGCTATTTTAAAATTGTGACATTTCATTTGGAATTTCTGTTTTCTCCTATGTACAGTTCATGCACTGTTCAACTTGTGCTCTGTTGGCAAATGTAACATCAATTGGAACCTGGTAAACCAGTTGTTGAATGTCACATTCTGCTGAGTTTGGGAGATGGGAACAACAAGCCTGCTCACAACATCATTAGGTTTATTACTATGTGAATAAGGACCCAATGGCTGAGTTCCAGTATAAATTTCTAAATCAAAAGCATGAACCTTCTCATCTATAAGGCAATAACTTTTATGCCATATTTTGACCCAATGCTCTTCCATAAGTCTTTTATATTCCTGCAGTTTCCATGAGAAATCATTGATAAGTACAGCAGACCTATGAATGCTTTCAGTTCAGTTATAATAAATACATTTTGAACATGGCTTATGGTGCATACACATACAGACTGTTTTACTTGTATCTTAGTCTTTGTGTGGTTCTCAGCATTTTGTAGCCCTTCATCTGTTGCAGTTTCCAACATTGAATGGCAGTACTGGCATCCTGTCCAATACTTTTCACCCCTGTCAACACCCTTATTATATTTTTGGACCCAGTTCTGACATTGGATTGTTCTATTTGGTTGTATGAACATTTTGCAACATTTCAACTTGCAAATCTGTTTTTCTCATGTTGAACTGGGCTACTTCTACTAGAAAAATATGAGGAAAAGTTTTAAAAAACAAATTCTAGAGTGGTGTGGGTATATTTTACCCTTTGTGATGCTCATGTAAACATACACAAAAACTGTTTCATGGAGCATTACAGGGGTGCAAATTTTGGCTTCACACTTTTGCACACATGCATACACCTTTCCTTTTGCCATACCAAGTGGGTAAACACAAAGATCATTTCATGCATCCCTCAGAGAAAGGTACTTAGATGCATAACCAGCTACTATTATGCTAAAGTAAAAATATACAGTAGAAAAGTAAGGGATGGTTTTGTGGAATGCAGCATTATGCTCAAAGAGGATGTGACACATGAGACCACCAGAACTCTGAGGGACAGTAAACAAGCTGAGAGAACTAGTCAGCTGAAGATAAAAGGACAAATTCTCAAATGGTGGAATCAAGAATGCAGAGAGTACAACTAAAGTCATGGGAGATTATTCTTGGCTGTTGAGTACTAATGGAGGAAAGTTAAACATCTGCTTCATTGGATTCCAGAATCATTAAAACTCTGCTTTCACTTTCATTTTCTTTCATTTTGTGCAGCATATCTATAGAAGAAATACTGTGCCATGCAGCGCTGCATGTGGGATTGTTGGGGAACAGATAATCTGCCTCTTGTTTTATAAGTCTATTTGGAGGAATATCTCTTGAGGGCCTGTCTCTGTTATACCTCTGTTATACCTGAAGAGCCTCATTTACATCTAACCTTAGTTAGATGGTCTGGACTTTGTGTTAATGGGGTAAGAATTTTGAGCATGTTAGAAGGGGATGAATGCATTTTACATACTGGAGGGACATGATTCAGTGGGTGCCAGAGTGAACTGTCATAGGTAGTGTGTAAAATGGCTTCAACGATGCTGGCATTCACAGCTTCCTGTAATTAACTCTTTCTGGTTTGTCTGTTAGTGCTTATTTTATGAAGTTGGGTGCATATGTTTTTAATTGTTGTCTCTTCCTTTGAATAGTTCTCTTAACCAATGGGCCTCTTTGCTTTTTTTGTTCAGCTTTTGTGTCAAGTTCACTTTGTCTGAAAATAGGATAGCTATTTTTGCTTGTTTTCTGCTTCCTGTTGCATAGAATATTGTCTTCCATCTTTGATTAATAGTCTACAAGATTCTTTTTGTGTTAAATATTTCTTGTATACAGGATGCTGTTGGATTTTATTTTTTGATTCATTTTACTAATCTGTGTCTTTGGTGAATTGAATCCATTCACATTGATAATTATATTTGAGAGGTATTGATCTGTTCTATCGCTGTATTATTTACCTTGTACTGTTTTGCTTTCTTTCCCTTCTACTTAATTGCTATCCCTACCTGCTGCATTCATTCTGTTGGATCTTTGGACATTGTTAGATTCTTTTCCCCTTTCAAGGTCACACTTGAGTTTGGTTTTGTGGCCCTGAATTTCTTTAGGTGCTCTTTATCTTTCATCACTTTTGAAAGACAGTTTTGTGGGCTATATCAGTCTGGGTTGGAAGTTGTTTTCTTTTAGGGCTTGAGACACTTCATTTGAAACTCTCCTTGTCTTAAAGGTTTGTGTTGAGAAGCCTGTTGAAATTCTGGTGGGTTTTCTTTTATAAGCGATTCATTGCTTTTCTCTAACAGCTTTTAAGATTCTGTTCTTGACTGCGCCACGAGGTAAGTTGCAGCTCACCAGGGCAGGCCTGGAAAAGTTTGGGACCATGGATCCTGGTGGCTGGGTGCCCGCCCAGCCCCCTTAGGTCACTGGACTAGGCTCCAGAGGTTACATGGGCTTGAGTAGACCATGCCCAGGGACTTTCTTTCAACCAGGGAAATCAGGCCCACCACACAAGGGGAGCCAAAGCCACGTGAGTCCCAGTAGTAGAGGGCACAGGAGGTGATTTCCAACACATCCAGGGAATGCTTTGTAACATTGCTGGAAACACAGAAATATAGGAAAATGAAAAAATGAAAGACCAAAATGCAATCTCAAACCTCCAGCCCATCCCAAGAAAATGTAGGAGCCATGTACATAGAAAAAATACTAGCCATATACCTGAAATGCCTAAAATGATATCAACTGAAATAAAGAAGCAAGTATGGGAAGCTATGAGGGAACTCAAATCAGAAATAATCTCCCAGGTAAAAAAAGAAACAATAAAAGTACTGAAAGAAATACTGAATGCATCCAACGAAGACACAGCTAAAAAATTAGAGGAACAAAGCAAAATGATAGAATCCCCAAATGAACAGTTTAAGAAACAAACAGAATACTTGTAACAGATTCAAAGAGATATACAAGAAATCAAAAACTCTATTGAAAGTTGCAAAAACCACCTCAACGAAAGTGAAGATAGAATCTCAGATGTTGAAGATAAGATTTCAGCTAGTGAACAGGAAAGGAAAGATCTTCTAAAAATAACAAGAAATCAAGAAATAACAATTCAACAGCTGCAAGATGATGCAAAGAAAAACAACATAAGATTAATAGGGATAAATGAAAAAGAAGGGGACAACATAAATGATATCAAGAGGCTATTTACAGAAATAATAGCCAAAAACTTCCCTAACATGAGTATGGAAACTGACATACCAATTAGTGAAGCATATAGAACTCCACATAGCCATAACAAAACAAAACTACACCCAGACATATAATAATCACTATTCCAGAAATCCAACATAAGCTGTTAGAGAGAAAAGACAGATCACCTATAAAGGAAAACCTGTCAGAATCACAGCAGACTTCTCAACACAAACAATGAAGTCAAGAAGAGCATGGAGTGAAGTGTTTCAGATACTAAAGGAAAATGACTTCCAACCCAGACTGAGGTACCCTGCAAAACTGTCCTTCAAAATGGATGGAGAAATAAGATACTTCCATGACAAAGAACAGCTGAAGAACTTCATAATCACCAAAGAACCCTACAAAGAATACTAAAAGACATTCTAGATAGCTATAGGAAAAAAACTACTAAGCAAGACAGACAATTAAACAGAATGGAAAGTTAAGATACAACATCAGAAAGATAACATGTCAACAATAAACCAGTATATGAAAGTTATAACCATTACTGTAAATGGCCTCAATTCACCAATTAAAAGAGACAGACTGGCACAATGGATCAAGAAACAGCATTAAACCATATGCTGTCTACAAGAAACCCATCTAACCCAAAAGGAAACTCATGGACTGAAAGTCGAAGGATGGAAAACAATATTCCATGCAACAGAAAAAAAAAAGCGGGGGTACCTATTCTGTTTGCAGACCATGTGAACTTCAAACCAAGAATGATCTAAAGAGATAAAGAAGGTCACTACATACTAGCTAGGGGATAACTGCAAAATGGAGAGATAACAATCTTAAATATATATGCATCAAATTCCAGAGCACCCAACTACACAAAGCAAGTATTAACAGAAATGAAAAATCAAATAGGAAATAACACAATTATAACAGGAGACCTTAATACACCACTGACACAAAAGGATAGATCAACTAGACAGAAAATCAGCAAAGAACAGAACTGAATCACACCTGTGAACAAATGGATTTGATAGACCTATACAGAGTGTTCTACCCAACAACATCAGAATATACATTCTTCTCAGCAGTACATGGGACATTCTCTAAAATAGACCATATACTAACCCACAGAACATATTTAAGTAAATGCAAAATAATTGAAATTATCCCATGCATGTTGTCAGATCATAGCACCATGAAACTGGAAATTAATGATAAAAGTAACTGCAAAACCCCCACAAATACATGAAAATTAAATAATACACTCTTGAGCAACCAGTGGGTCACAGAGGAAATTAAAGAAGAAATTAAACAATATTTACAAGCAAATGAAAATACAAATACAACTTACCAGAACCTGTGGGATGCAATGAAAATGGTCCTCAGAGGAAAATTTATTGCATTGAGTTCTCACATTAGAAAAACAGAATGAACTCAAGCAAGCAACCTGATATTACACCTCAAATAGCTAGAAAAAGAAGAGCAAGCCAAGCCCAATGCCAAAAGAAGGGAGGAAATTATAAAGATCAGAGCAGAAATTAATAGAGACTAAGAAAACAATACAAAGAATCAATGAATCAAAGAGTTGGTTCTTTGAAAGAATAAATAAAATTGATAAGCCCATACCCAACCTAATTAAAAAAAGGAAAGAAAGGACTCAAATTCATGCAATACAGAATGAAAAAGATGAAATCAATACCGACCCTGTGGAAATATAGAAGATCATCAACAACTATTTCAAAAACCTCTACTCTCATAGGTTCGATAACACAGAATAAATGGACAGATTCCTAGAAACATATGCACCACCAAAGCTGGATCAAGAAGATGTAAAACTGCTGAATAACCCAATTTCTATTAATGAAATTGAAAATGTAATCAAGTTCCTACCAACAAAGAAGAGCCCAGGTCCAGACGGATTCACTGCAGAATTCTACAAGAAATACAAAGAAGACTTAATGTGGACACTCCTCAAACTCTTCAATGAAATTGAAAGGGAAGCAATTCTCCCTAAGTCATTCCTGGAAACAAATATCACTCTAGTACCAAAACCTGAAAAAGATTCAACTAAAAAAGAGAACTACAGGCCAGTCTCCCTAATGAACATAGATGCAAAAATTATCAATAAAATATTGGCAAACAGGATGCAAGAAATCATTAAGAAGATTATACACCATGACCAAGTGGGATTCATCCCAGGCATGCAGGGATGGTTCAACATATGTAAATCAATAAATGTAATCTACCATATCAATAGAGCCAAAAGCAAGAATCACATGATTATTTCTATAGATGCAGAAAAAGCTTTTGATAAGATTGAACACCCATTCATGATAAGAACCTTACAGAGAATTGGAATAGATGGTCTCTACCTCAATATTACAAAGGCCACTTAGGACAAACCAACAGCCAGTGTCATATTAAATGGCCAAAAACTGAAAGCCTTTACCTTGAAATCAGGCACAAGACAAAGATGTCCCTTATCACTGCTCCTATTCAACATAGTACTGGAAATACTAGCCAGAGCAATTAGACAGGAGAGAGAAATAAAAGGAGTAAAGATAGGAAAAGAAGAAGTTAAATTATCATTATTTGCAGATGACATGGTACTCTACATAGAAGACCCCCAAACCTCCTTTGAAAGACTCCTAGATATAATAAATAAATTCAGCAATGTAGCTGGATACAAAGTCAGTACTCAAAAATCAATAGCATTCTTATACACTAACAACAAAATCCCTGAGAGAGAAATAAGAAAAGCCACACCCTTCACACTAGCATCCAAAAAAAAGTGAAATACTTAAGAATTAATCTAATGAAAGATGTAAAAGAGTTGTACAGGGAAAATTATAATACCCTGAAAAAGAAATTGAAGAGGACCTTAGTAAATGGAAAGACATCCGTTGTTCATGGATAGGAAGAATAAATATTGTAAAAATGGCCATTCTTCCAAAATTGTTATACAGATTTAATGCTATCCCAATGAAAATACCACTAACATACCTCATAGATCTAGAGAAATCACTCCTTAAATTCATCTGGAACCAGAAGAGACCTAGAATAGCAAAGGCAATTCTAAGCAGCAAAGCCAAAGCAGGAGGCATCACAATCCCTGACTTGAAGTTATACTACAAAGCTACTGTAATCAAATGAACATAGTATTTGAATAAAAACAGACCTGAATATCAATGGAATAGACTAGAAGACACAACTACAAACACACTCAGCCACCTTATCTTTAGTAAAGGGGCCAAGCATGTTCACTGGAAGAACAGCAGTCTCTTTAATAAATGGTGCTGAATAAACTGGCTATCTAGCTAGGATTTGGTAGTTTGGTCACTGTCTTCCTCTCCTGCTTGCAACACTTGAGTTGGTGGTGGCAGAGTGAGGCTCTCTTATCTTCTCCCATGCAGGTTGCAGCATGAGCCATTAGGTGGTGGTGACATTGGCATGGCCAGGTGGAGCAGGGCCTCTTCTGTCATCTTCCGCCACATGGATTGAGGCATGAGGTACCTCGTGTCAGTGTTGGTGTGGGCTATCACTATTTTTGGTGTGGACTGAACTTATGGATTGAAGTTTAGTAAAACAGGACAAAAGTGCTGGGATATCATATCTGAGATTCAGTTAGAAAAGGACTGTGACCTCTTTTTTTCCTTTTTTTTTCTTTTTTACATTTCCCTACCTCCTCTCCTCATTCTACCCTGCTGCTCACTCTCTCATTCTCTCCCCCACCCTCCCCTTTCCTTTAGCGAAGCAAGCTGCCATGCTGTAGGTTGTCTAATGGAAAGATCCATGCAGAAAGCATTTTATGTCTCTGGCCAGAAACTAGCACAGAACCAATGCAATGGCCAACAGAAACACTGAAAATGTCACCCAGGATTTGGAGGCAGATTTATTTTATCTCGATGGGCACTGATCAGGATCATTCCCAAAATGTCAGGCCCTGAACAATGGTGAGTAGCATTTTTATAGGGTCTATAAGCAGGAAGTAGAGAAACAGACCACTTGGCTGTCTTTGACTGGTTCTTACAATATGCATGATAGTGACCAACTAAGCATCACAGTGACTAACCGTTTCTAGGAAACAGAAGCAACAGACACTGTAACAGGAGTTGTTACCTTGGCAACTAACAGAAATTGAAGTGTACTGACTGGAAGGGCATTTTCTGCTACTCTGAGATCCTGCAACAGTTGTGTGTGACTGAGCTCTGAAGATCTATCTCACTTAAGTCCTGAGATGATGCATGGCTTTGACTGTCAGAAACCATGGGCTGATGGACCTCAGGTGGACCACACCCACATTCTCACCCACGAGTAGTGAGAAAGAGTATGTGTTTGTTGTTTTATAATGGAATAATTTTTATGAATCTACCTATCTTATCTATGTATATGTAATATATTTAGAAATTATTGAATAAGGAAAGAGTAATTAGATAAATAGGGCTTGTTAATGATGAAGCAGAGCAGATAAACCTATTGTTATCAAATGATAGCAATGAATAAAAGACATTGACTCCTTTGTGTTCTTGCATTCTTGCAGGTGATTATATATAAAGGAATTACTGATGGCATAAGGAAATTTAGCAAGCTGAATTCTTGTTATAGCAGGGTTTCTCCAGTCTGCTTATACATTAAATCAGTGTAGAAACTTTAAAGTACAGTATGGAGTTTCTTTGTTGGGTGATAAGGTGTTCTAAAATTGATTATGGTGATGAGAGCAAACTTTGTGAATAAAGAACCACTGAATTGCACTTGTAAATAGGTGAATTGTATGACATGTGAGTTATAGCTCAATAAAGCATTTTTATTAAGGAAAAAGTGCAAAATTAATGTCAAGATTCCACCACAAACTGTATTTCAGTCGTAGACATTAGCCTTTTCTAAAATTTCTTAATTAGCAGCAAATGTTGCCCATTTAGAAAAGAACCACAGAACTAGTCAGTTGCCTGGCTTTACTGAGGCAATATGTGCATCCACTTCTTTGATCTTAGGAGAAACTGTAGTAATGCCTAGTTTTTGACAATCAGCTTGTGTTTATTACTATAATTCATTCGCATGATGGTCTCTTCTTCCAGCACCATCATTACTTAGGATGAGACATTTAACAAGCAATTCGAATTCTTTGGCCTCAGTGTTTTTACTAATAAAGTGAATGTATAGATTGAATGATTTCCTAAGGCCTTTTTTGTGTTAGCTTTCTGTGCTGCCATATAAGTTTTCAGAAATTTATGGCTTAGAACAATTCAAATTTATGATTCGGAACATCTGGAGGTCCGAAGTCTGGTACAGCTGTCACCTGGCTAAGATCAGGCTGTTGGCAGGGTTGAGTTCCATTCGATAAGCTATAAGGAAGGATCTACTATTTTGGTCATTCTAGTGTTGACTGAATTTAATTCTATGCTGTTGTAGGACTAAGATTTCCGTCTTCTTGCTAGATGTCAGGTTCTCTAGTCCATGGACATATCAGCTTACATCTCAGAAACTGCAAAGAGATGCGGGATCTCCTTTATACCTCCTCTTCAGACTCTTCTACCTTCATTTTAGAATCTAAGTACATCTGGGGAAGTTTCTTCCCTTTTAATGATATGCATGATTAGATTGGGCTCACCTGGGTAGTTTAGGAAACTCTCTCATCCCAAGGTCCTAAACCTTAATCATGTCCAAATTTTCTTTTGCTATGTAACATATTCAGATTCTGGGAACTAGGGTGTTGATATTTTGGGGGACCATTATTTTGCCTCTCACACTTTCCACTCCTATCTAGAACCCTAACCACAGGTTTAGTAGCATCCTATAGGGCATGGTACCAAGTTCAATCACTTTCACCTGGGATTTTCTTTTCAATGCTATAACCTACACTTCAGGAAATCCTGATGTTGGAAATAAGCTTCCAGACTCAAATTGTCCATGCTGCAAAGAATGCACTCAGATATAAGGCAAAAAGTCTCAACAAATCCTTTTTTTTTTTTAACTTTTGTGAAATTATGCAAACATGATACAGAAGGGGCATAGGACAGAAAAGTTTACTCCTTTCATCTCTAATGCAGGAGAAACAACTATCCTTTAAATTTATTGGCTGAGTTGTCTGGATCCAAGGACTTGTAGTCTATCATAGCTGACTAACTCCAGGGGTTAGAAGGGAGGGTGTTAGGTGGTGGTGCATTGCTGATACATTAGAGAGAGGGGACTTGGGGGTTAGAATGGAAAGTCCGTGGTTCTTATCTTGGAAACAGGGTGTGTTCTGGGAAAAATTACACAGCCACCATTTCTTGGAGTTGAGAATATTAAGACAGGAGGTGGGTAGTGAGTAGATGGCCAGGTTATTTAAATCCAAAATGGAGTTGTTTGGGCTTTATGCTTTGAAAGAAAAGACAAAGCCTATTCCTCAAAAATTGCCCCTCCTCAAATCTGTGTATTTTATTTCCTTAAACTTTGTGAGCATAAGTTTACTCTCTGCATCCTGTTCCTCTATCAGAAGCATGTCAGCCAGATAAGGTGGGGGAAACTATTTAATAAGGAAAGTCTCTAGGCAAGAATAAAGTTTAAGGCATATATGATCAGAGCATGAGCACTGGAATGGAAAAGCAGGTTGGGGAAGAAGACAAATCTAGATACTGTTTTATTTTACTTTATTTATTTATTTTCTTTTGAAGGTACTAAAATGCAGCAGAACAAGACGGGACAAAGCCAATTGAGACAGCATAGTGAAATTGGTACAGAACTTCACAGCAGGTTACCAGGATAACAGCAATAGGTACAATATTATATGTAGTTTTCTTCACAATAGTTATTCAATCAGGTGCAGCAAAATCAAAGGAAATACTGAAATTATAAAACCAGAATATTGAATACAGCAATACCATTGATCAGAACAGAGCAAAACAGAGATAAAAATATTTGCCTTCAAAGAGATGGCAGAAGAAAATCCCCCTTATTTGCTATATTGCATATAGTCAAACTCCCAAGAGATGCTCAGATCTCTGGTTCTCACTTGCTGGAAGAGGAGGGGGAAGGGATGGATGTTTGATTCTTAGCCCGCAAGCTGGTAGGCTCACAGCCACTTAACACAGCGCAGAGCTGGCTGCCTGCTTTCCCAGCGCTCCAAGGTCCAACATGGCTCGGATCTCAGGAAACGCTGATATGGTTCTCACCTTGGGGCAGCCACGGCTTGGGAGGCCACAGCCACTCCCCAGAGCGCCAAGCTGGCTGGCTGTTTTCCCAGCACCCCAAGTTCCAACCTAGATACTGTTTTAAAGAGATTGGAATAGCAGGTGTGACCAGTTGGCACTTAGACCTGTTTACAGGTATAGCCAGAAACTGTCAACAGGGGTCAGAGTCTGGAGTACACTTTTTGATATTTTGTCTATCTTATTATTACTTTAATATGGCTTTGGTTACACTTTTTGTTGGGTGCCCAAGACCAAATTAAAGTGAGACTCTTGTTAATCAAAGTTTTTCTTTGGCCAAATATCAAAGTCAATTAAGGCTTTTCAGGGGTTATTTGTGGGACCATGTATAGAGCCTCTCAGTTTTTCTGTGCGTGTTAACTGCCAGGATGGGTCATGGCTTTGCTTGACCGTGTAGCTTCCTACAGAAGCCTAGAAGACATTTTTCTCTTCGCTGACTTTTTTTTTCTTTTTTCTTCCATGTTGTCAGTTGGTTGACTCCTCTTCTCTGGGGTCCAACCATCTCCTTGATCAGAACATTGGATGACTCATCCAAGTTGTAGGATCTTGTAGAAAATGGATCCTCATGCCTTGGGTCTTTGTTAATCTTGGAGGCCCAGGGCCAAAGTATTGGCCTCTTAGCCCAGTTGCCTTTTCAGCTTTGGTCTCTATACCTCAGTTATTGAACACCCTGGAGATCAGTCAAACCAGGATTGCAGAGAGAGCAATAGCTTCAATTACGATCTTATCTACATATCAAGCACCTTGAGCTATACAGTATGACCAGGGAACTGTTACTTCTTACCAATCATGGCTGTTTTAGAAGTAGAATCTCTGTAGAATGTTTAAACATAACAGTTATAAAATTTTATATAGCAAACTTAAAGGACCACATAACACATTATCATAATAATCGTGATAACATCATTATAGTAGAACCAATAGGCCTTATTATTTTTAAAACATTTAAATTTTTTTATTATAAAAGAATTTTTAGTTATCTTTATCTAGTTATGTAATTTTAAATAACATGCAGAATCTCTTACCTAATTTGTTATCTTTTAACCACTTTTGTTACCAGAATATTATTTAAGTAGAATATATTTTATAGATTATTAATGTCTAATATCTAATTATTTTAGTGACATTTAGTGGCCTATATAAGGTCTGGACACATCCAACTATCATAACACAATTATATAAAAATCACATAAACATAAACCTGAAAAAGTTATGAGCAACTTTTTTTTTTGTTTTTGTTTTTTGTTTTTTTGGTACCAGGGATTGAACTCATGACCTTACACTTTCCAGGTAGGCACTTATACCACTGAGCTAAATCCCTGGCCCAGCAACACTCAAATAACCTTTAACTCTTAAAATAAGTTTTGTAGTAACCAAAAGTCTAACAATAAAAGGCACAAGAAACTATCTTCCTTATGATCTAGTTTTGTTCATATAACCAAAAATATCTTAATTATAAAACCTTATTGCTTTAGACATAGACTTTAACTTTTTATTTATCACCAACAAGTATATTATGAATAATTTATGTAATAACTATTAGGGTGTGTCACCACAAGACCCTGGGAAAACTGGGAAAAGCTATCCATCAGTCTAAAACTGGACCAATTTTGGTATAGACCGATTTTTTTTTTAACCACAGGGAAGAGTCTTGTTTAACAGCATCCCAAATCTAAGGATTCCCTACTTAGTTATCCTAACCATTGTTAGAGGACTCATAACAACAGCTAACATTTAAAACTATTTATTTATTAACCTTGACCAAGGAAAAACTCTTTAAATTTTTGCTCACAGGCACTAATAGACATCATATTCATAAACCTATTTTTATATCATTTTTGATATAAAAGCATCTTTATTTTTTACCAACTGAATCAAATTAATCCACTGTTAGGCTGTGTGAACCAAAAGACACTTGGGTTTGTATCATGTATATTTATTTATAAATCAATCTAATTAGAACATATATGTTAAGATTCACATATAGAAAAATACAAAATTTAAGTCATATATAACCTTTATGTTTTCAAACTCTAAGATTGGAGCACCATGATCCCAACTCTCAATTAGCTGTGCTTTGCAATTCAATTTCTCCCTCACCCAGGGGAACTTTCCTCAAGGGAAAGAGGGATTAAATCTCTTTGGTCCTCTTTTTAGTTTTTGGGGAAACAGAAGACTCTGAACATCTTTTTGGGACCTTTATAATTTGCTCCTGAACTGAAGATAAAGTCAATCTTCCCTTGTGTAGCTGCAGCTATTGCATCAGGGACCAGGTTCTCCTCAGCTGGCACTGGCTTCTGCTGAGGTGGAGCCCTGGTCTGGGGTGTTGGGAACTACGGGCTGGGGCAGAGACTCCATAGGTTCCCATGTAGAGGAGATGAAGGGGAATCTTTTCGATTCTCATTAAGTTCTTCATTTTTAGGGAAAAAAAGGCAGTTGTTCCTTGCTGCCAATGCAAAGTGTAATATGTCTCTTCTTCCTGAGACCTCAGTCTTTATCACTAACAAATTTAATCAACAATTGATATACCCAGTTCTCCTTTGCTCTGAACTTTGTACAGAAGATGAGAGGGGCAAGGTTTGGGTTTGTGACAAAATGACACAACATTATTTTATCATCTGATCTTTCTTTTGTTTTATGTCGGTGGTTTGTCATTCTAAATCCTAAACATCTGTCCAAGGGGACTACCAGGGGACATTTCATTCCCTGAGCTCCTTGATTTCCTAAACTATCTTGATTGGGAGGCATATTTATTATTATTATTATTATTATTATTATTATTATTCTGTTTGTCTCAGAGCTTGAAGCTCAGTCTCTGGTATGCAGCAAGATGTCTTGCCATGGATTACTGTCAAACTCACCCACAAGTGCTGTACTCACCCCAAATCATCCTGATGTCATCTGAGATCACCCATATCTCTCACCTGAGATTGTACACAGTTTTGGAAACACAGTAGCAAATAAAATTATAAAAAAATACTGTAGTTAATGAGATTCAAATTAAGATACCCCAAATCTTGCAGAAGTGTCCTTCCCTGCAACCCACCCTAATCAGACTCGTTTTTTGTCCTGGTTATAGTCAGTGACAAGGAGAACCACTCTATGTTATGTCAGAATACACTTCCTGAGGGTGGGATGCTAGCCTACTTTGTGGTAGAACCAGGTTCTTGATCGTTTCATCAAACTGAAAACTTTTCATGCTATGAAGAAAAACTGAATGAAGGAACAAAAAAGAGTTGGGTGTTACACAGTAGCTTATGGTTCCGGCAAGATTCACAGACTGCAAAAATTTGGGGACAAAACCTTCCTGTCTCTGCTGTGTTTTACTTTGCCATGTCTAGTCCTTGCCATAATCTTCCCACATTTGTAAAGCATTAACCCATGTCGTAACAGGAGACATCGTGGTGGAGAGAACACGGGGGCAAAAGCAATGCTAAGCATTTCTTGTCATCCTTTCTTCTGGGCGCCAGGAATACTATGTTTCCCAACTATCTTGCTGTTGGGTTGTGGCCAAATGGCTGAGCTCTCACAAGGAAAAGATGGATAGGAGGGAATGAAACCTCTGCAAGACCTGGCTGTCGAAAATAACCACCCAAGCTCTCTGATACCTTTGTCACAGAGCCTTAGTGACCTTGGGGGTCAGATGGAAAAGTTACAACATAGCAGAAGGTGGCATAAACTGAGCTGGACATTCTGTGAACCAGAAGTTCACAAGCAAAACCTGATTTTGTTAAACCCCTGAGTCATCCAAGTTGATTTCTGAGTTTGGTTGAGCTGCTTAATCCACTCACATTTAATGTGATCTTTGATATGGTTGCATAGAATCCTGTCATTTGTGTTTTATTCTTCCGATTTCTCCTGATTAATATTAACACTACTTTTCCAATTTCCCAAAGGCCAACACTCAGTGTACTAATTTGACTTTTGTAGCCATCTTTGAGATAACTTCAGCAAAGCTAATCAGATGTGAAGTAGAGTCACTACCCATGTGTCTGAGACATGAATAAACAGAAATTGCTCTACATTTTTCAAAGGTCATTACTGCTCCAGTGGCTAATTTACTGGATTACTGGTACAACATATGCGCACAAGTTTCCCCAAACTCCCAATATGAGTTGTTCTGAAAACAGAAAGTTAGTCACTTTCAATAAAATTTCATTGAAAAATATTAAATGCCAGTAACAAATATTTTATCAGCCTGAAGAATTTCTTCTAAAATTTTTCTCTATAAATTTCTTCTATTCATATTTTAAAAAACAATATCATACTTTTACTCTTTCAGTGAGCTTCCTACCCATTTATTTTCTTTTTAAAAGTTAAATTTATTAATACAATTTAGATATACATAATGATTGCATTTATCATGGGGAACTTGTACCCGTACATGACGTATCTTAGTTCTTTTTTTTTTGCTGTATTCTCCTGGCCTCTCTTTAACCCCGCTTCCCCGCCTTATTTACAAAGCTTTGTTTCTACTTTATCTGTTTTTCTCCCCTCATTCACTTTTCCTTTTGGACAATTACTTCCTCTTTCACAGTATCTACTTCATGTTGTGGTTCTTACACTTTCAGTTCCTCACACCAAACAGACGTACTCCTTTCATACCTAGGAATTCATTCTACTCGATTTAGTGTATTTATTCAAGGGTAAGAGAATTTTAAGTGAATTTTTTAGTTTTCAGCAATCTGGCTTTTTATTAAATATTAATATATTTATCTTAGAGAAATTTTATTTAAATTTTTTTTCTTCATAAATCTGGCAGAATTTGAAGGGGAAAGTTAAACTACAGAGATTATGATTACTTTTGTGCTTCTTATCTACACTAATCCCATTCTGGAACCAATTTTCATTATAGAAAATCTTTATTTTTCTAAAGAAATAGGGCAGGGAATGTTAGCATCCTGAAATTATAGGAAAGTGCCAGTCTTCATGTTACAGATTTTATAATGTAAATAGTGATATCTTTAATGTCTTAAATTTTCTCTTATGAATTTTAGATCTTTCTGGAATATTCTGGGTCTTCAATTGGATGAAATATAAAGACAAATATTTGTTTTCTATCATTATTGTTGTTCTTGTTGCCAATTATACATTTTAGACTTTAAAAGTTATAATGTGGGTATTTTATTAGTGTTGTTAAGAGTTAAAAACATAAATGAAACACAAAAAATAGATTTGGTGCAGAATCAAATACCCATATAAGCAGTATAGGCAGTAAAGTAATATGGAAATTTTCAAACTGATAGGAGTTTGAAAAAAAAATTCAGTGGATGCCTGTGTACCTCTTACATAGTTTTTCTAGTCTTAGGTTGCTATAGTATCTGTCTCTGTTTCTTTTTTCATGTACATGTGCATGAGCATGTAGTTATATGTATTCATATATACACACATATGAATATACACATATATTTTCATTTATATATGAATATGTATACTTATATATTACAATGTATACACATATGAATATATAGAATATAATATGTAATCATATGTGTGTATATATTTTATATTACTTATATATTACATTGTATGTTTAATATAATATATTATACATATATTACTATATATTATATATTACTTATAATACACACATATGAATATATGTATATATATATATATGCTCATACTTCTCTTTTCTAAATCTTATGACAGTATAATGAATACATCTTGAAATTTCTTTATTAAATTCTTCACTATTCATAATCCAGGAACAAGAACATTTTTCCTATATAGATTCAATACTATTGTCAAAAATCAATATATTAACATATAAGCATCCTCCAATTTGCAGTTCATACACAACTTTTCACTACTGTCCCTAAAATGGCCTTTATACTTTTATGTTATTTTTAAAAAAGTACCCTTTTACAATAGCTATATATCTATAGATAGATAGATGATAGATATAGATACAGTTTGATGCTGAGTCATGAGCTGTGACCTGGAACGTTCCTTTTTTAGTGTTGTTGTATCATTTGACACATTCTGTCTGCGTCTAGAAGTACTACAGAATGTTCCACTTCTAAATTTGTCTGCTAGGTTTTGCTTAAATTTGAAGGACATATTTCTGGCAAAACTCCACAGAAATGATGTGTATCCCATAGTGGTCATATCAGAAGACACCAAATATCAGGGGATCCTGGTGGAAGGAGGCTGACCTTTTGGTTAAGGTTGCATTACTGCTGCATTGCTCTATTTTATAATTTTACCTTTGTAAATAATATGATCTGTTTAGTGATACGTTGATATGATGTGAATTGTTGTCCAATGTCTTTATCTGTAGTAATTTTTTTTGGTTTAAAGCTTACTTTGTCTGGTATTAGCCCTTTTTGTTGTTGTTTATACTGCACACCCGTTTCTGTCCTTTTACTTTCAACATGTTTAGTTTAATCTAAAGTGTGTCCCCTATAAACAACCTACACTTAGATTTTATTTTATTTAAATCCAGGTTCATGATTTGTGCCTTTTGATTGAGTTGCTTAATCCTTTCACATTTAATGTTATTGATATGGTTAGATTTGCACCTGCTATTTTGCTTTATGTTTATTTTTCATTCTTCCAATTCCTCCCTTATTGCTTTTTGTTTTACTAAGTGGATTTTGTTTAAGTGCATATATTAATTGTAACATTATTTTCCCTTAAAATGTTAATTATCTGGTTTATTTCCATAATGGCTGCTTTAGAGCTTAAAACTCTTTAACTATTTCAGCCTTTGGTGACAGAGACACTGATATCTGTCACCACAGCATCACTATCTTTGGCTAGTGACCCCCACACATGTGTTCATATGGAACCCTTTCCCTGAGGTCACAGAAGCCTTTGGTGTACATTAGGGTATCCCAGATTTGCTCTGCATTTTCCATTTATTAAGCTTCTTCCACCCGCCCCTACCCACACAGTGTACACTGCTCAAAATCCAGCCCAACTGCCACATCCTTTCCTCCACAGCCTGGTCATTTTTCGTTTTCAGTACTTAAACATTCCAGCAAGTGTCCTTATCATACAATTATCTCCGTATCACCAAGTCTTGAACTTGACTTTTTGCTTGATAGAAAGTACAAGTTCCTTTGATTTTTAGCTCAACAGAGAATCTTAATCATGATTTTTCCCTCCCTGTGTATTTAAACAAAATTTTCAGGCTCACAATGGATATATCTCTATTTACAAACAAGTTTGGCTGTCATTCAAATATTTTGATCACCAGATTTCTGTGTTTATTCTCAGTTCTGTTGCTGTTTACAGTAAATGAAATGCCTGCCTTCTGTCAGAGGGTGCTCTAAGAGGAACAATTTATTTTGTCTTGTAAGAGTCCAACCTCATTTTCACAGCATAGTTTATCTGCTGTGTATTTGCAGCTCATGGTATTTAAGATTCTCTCTCTATTATCCTAGAGCTGACTAAATCCTGCAGAATAAACTAAGAGTGGATCCTAGATGAAGTCATCCTTTGTTTTGATGGTGTGATACAGTATTTAGAGAAAGCAGTGACTGATTTATGCACATCTTTAAGAACTAGAAGTGAGGGTTAAGCTAATGATCATGGAGCTGGGAGAAAAACAATGAACTTATTATCCTTTTATTTCTAACTCTCACTAGTTGACCATTTAAGATGAACCTTTTTTTTTCTTTGTGGTAATTTGAAAGAACATGAATGCTAATACATCTGGGTTGCAGACATATTAGCATTCAGCTAATTCAGCAGATTAGTGGCTTAATCTAGTGGTTATGGTTACATTTCTGAAGATAACTGTGTCTCATAAACATATGAACAGTTTTATTGGCTGCAACCAAAACCAGTAGCCTGTCTGCAGCCTTTAAATAGTGCATAGTTCTTTCACCATGATTACTACTGATACGATTTTGACAAGTCACTTACTCTCATCAGACAACAGATCCTCATTAGCAGAACAGGATCATGATACAACTCAGACCTAATCATAAGGCCTAATTAAGCCTTGCATATGTCAGAGCCTAATAAACATTAGTTAAAATCATTACTGCTATAATAATAACTATACAAATAGTTATTGTTCACCCATTTCATGTCTAATATCAGGCTAAGCTCACTGGTGATTGCCAGAGGACCAAGAGACACAGAACCATGTCTACTTTCCAAACCTCTGTGATGAGAACAGGAGGAGAACAGGTATTTTAAAGCCCAGGACTCCCTGTAGAGCTGTTGGAGGTGAGAGATGGATTAGGTCAGAATGAGTTTTAGCACATAAGGTGGATAACAGAGAGCTCTAGGGTCCTTCCATGAAGTGTAAGACTCTAAAACTCTTGAATTTCCTGATGAATTGAGAGAAGCAAGTTATACATTGCAGAAGTGGTAGATCTGGGGTTGCTGATAAGGTAGGAGAGAAAATAATCCTTAGTGGTTTCTGGTACTATTTCTAGGGCTAGCTCTCTCTGATAGTACTGCCCAGGGTCTTCGTGACATAAACTCAGTTTTTCCACTTCATTGTAGGTTTATAGGCAAAACTATATTTTAGAATGTGAGTGGATATTTTATAATAAAAACATTAAATGAAGCTGCTGTTGTAGTTTCTCATGCTATATATTGAAAGGAAAATTCATTTTCACTTTGTTAGAGTAATCTATTTTAATCCTGTTGTTTGCACATTTGATTGTGTTATAAACCACTGATAAAAGTGTCCCAGAAAGATTTTTTTTCAGTAGGAAAGAAAGAGAAAGGAGTATATTTATAATTATGGAAAAGTGCACTTTTTATTTCTCACACTCAAAAGATTCATGCTTTCATAACAAGTGATAAGAGAAATGCAGGATCATTTATCTCTCATTAATACTTGCCTTTTATGAGAAAGATGCAGTAACTTGTCTGGAGACTAGTCCTTTAGGTAACTATATTAAAAGCAGTTGTGTGGAAATAAGGGTCAAAATGTAGAATAAATATTGGAAATGAGGAAAGTTCAAATGGGAAGAGAAACAAAAGAGATGGGAGGTAGAATGGAAGCAAGAGACAAGAAAAAAAGAGAATGGAATGAAAAAATGGAAATAAAGCTTTTGTAAATAAGGAGATGAAAGAGACTGAAGGGAGGGGAGGGGAATGAGGAAAAAAGAAGAATCGAAATCTATCATGTGTAGGGACAAATTTCCTAGGACGAATGCTATCATTATGTATATCCAAAATTTACCAATAAAATAAAAAATCAAAGCAGTTGTGTAGTTGTACAAGAGGCTTATTTAGACTGATTTTTCTGCCATGATATGCTTTCGGAAGTGAAGGTAAAAGAGCAACAGGCTCCATTCATGCAGATCACCTGATTGAGCCCCAGAGAGTCAGAATAATTGTTCCTCAGAATAATGCTACAGGAGTTTAGCAGAACTTTGTCCTGAAGAGTCTGAAATGTATCCTCAGGAACATACAGTCTCGTCTATTTTAATGTTAGCCTGAAACAATTTCATATTGGTAGTAGTAGCCAATAATATCACATAAAAATGACAAAATAGAAGTTTGAGACTAATATGCATAGTGAGGGGCTGGCTTCAGAGTATCTAAGAATGTGTACAACAAAACAAAACAAAACAAAACAAAACAAAACACAAACTTGAATCCTATCCTTGCTACAGGAAATTTAATTACAGATGGATCATTCATTTAAAGATTAATACTAGAACTATAATACTTTTAAGAAAGTAGTAGGATAGTGTGATGAAGTAAAAACCATTGAAGTAAAAGACACAGTGCCATTAATCATCCTCAAATAATTCCCTTCACTTTGAATACACTTACCCCATTGTTCCTGCCACTTGCTGAGGTGGTTCTGGAAATCCTCTATGCTGAGTTCTTTTCATGGTTTCCTTGGTGTTCTGAATCCATCCAAAATATTTATGGCGATTTTTGTTAAGTGAAAACATGATGAGTTCTCTTCTACCTTATTCCCTGGGTCTGCCACTGTGCAAATTCTGATTCTTTCCCAAAGTCAAAATGATGATGAGGGGTGAACACTTTGAACTGGTTCAGGACATGGAGGCAGCCATGACGGCACATATAGACACCTGTAAAAGAGTGTTCCAAGACTGTGGTCCTGAAGGATTCTTTCTAGCTTCTTGGTGTTCTGAACAAGGAATTGGACAAGACACACAGAAAAGTCAATGAAACTGTACATTTATTGAGGGCAGAAAGAGGTATGCTTTACAGAGCATGCATAGGCTGATGAGCAGATTCACAGTGGCCCCAAGGATAAGGGAAAGGGATCTTTTGCATCCACAATTTCTGGATTGGCTTTTTCCCACTGTCCTATCAAACACTCCCTTGGCCTAGTGCTATACTTCCGCTTCCTGTTGAAAGACTCCCTTGGCTTCCTGCTAGATGTCAATGAGAATTGAAAATAGCACTTTTCCGAAAACAGCACCAGAGTCAAATGAAGTACTGAAAATATCACTTGCTGACTGGTTCTGGGTAAGTGCTTAGAAGTTCTGGAGTCATTTTGGGTCCTGTGTCGTATAATGTCCTCTGGGTTTTGATGACCTTTTGCTATGGTAAACAGAATCACAAAACTGACACCTAGGATTTGGAGTCAGATTTATTTTAAATTGACAGGCACTGATTGGGATTATTCTCAAAATATCAGACACTAATCTCTGGCGGTCTAGGGTTTATATAGGATGAGCAAGCAGGAAGTTCAGAAGCAGAATGGTTTGTCAATAGGGGATTGATTCCTACGATGTGCGTCATAGTGACCAGCTGTGAATCACAGTGACCAGTTGTTTCTAAGAAACAAAAAGAACAGAAACTGTACCTGGAACTATTATCTGGACAAGTAACAAACTGAAGCATACTGGGTGGGGGCACACTGAGACATTCTGCCCAGTTTGTCTGATTTGCCTCAGCTCTGAGCTCCTACTACAAGGTGGCTTTCAGAATTGTTTCCAAAAGTGACAAAATTGAAGGGATAAGCATGTTTAAAGTGAGGGGGATTTTTTGAGGAGGATTAATGGCAATGTGTCCTTTACTGTAATACATTTTTAAAATATTTAAACATTCATAATTTTGTTGATCACACCTTGTAAATTAAAATACTGACTGCTATCTTACAGATATGCTACTTTGAAAGTTTCTGAACTTCAATAACGAAGATGTCAATCAAACTAATGGATACAAACCAATTTGACCAACTTGGTACTTAATGACTTAATAAACACTGTATATTTATAATAATAGTCATATTTTACTTTATTGTTATGGACTAATGTATAATATTGAAGAGATTTTATTCCACCCAATTTTTTCCCCCAATTTTTATCTTTCTTGCTTACATGTATTTTAGGCTATCACACACCAGTCAGTATTTAAATGGTTTATTTTAATTTTCCTCATGAAAATACATTAAAGAAATGTGTTGAAAATTAGCATTCATCTTACAGCCTCATTTCACTTGCTGAGTAGTCTGTCAATTACTATTTTTCTCTGCATCATAATTACTCCCTAATTGCTCATACATTTAAACAATCAATGCCTTTATTACATCCTAGGTCAAAAATGGCAAGGTAAAAATTACCTGATGGATTATTGAGTAATATTTCAAGTTCTACAATGTGTGTTCAGCAATTTAAAATAGTGCCCCTCAGTGTTTATGTTTATGAACTACCAGAAAAACAAGAAAACTTCAGGGTTCTATTAAACAAGGGAAAACAATTTCAGGCCACAATTACTAGGAACTACATAAGGAGTGTGTGATGAAAAGGTCTGATGGTACAATTAGCAAAAGCACTTAGATCCTTACAATACGAAGTGTTCTTCATTCAGCCACATTGGACTCCTCTGGAAGTTTGGTAAAAATGTAAATTCTCTGGTCCTACCTATACTTGCTCAACTACAATCATTTTATGAAGATTCCCCAGGTGATTAAAGTTTGAAAAACACTTGATATAGTTTACAAAAATATACAGAAATGTCCAGAACTACTTTTCTTTAAAGTGGTTTATATGGTTTATATGGGTCTTTGCTTTCAACAACACATTCTTAGGTCAAACAATTTAAAGAATATTTAATCAAGGTCATAGACAAAAATAAAAGATCACAAGCTTATCATCTTGCAAATTTATTCCATCTATGGAAATAAGTGTATGATTTTATATAAATGCTATCCATGCTGTTTTGTAATATGTTTTTTTTTTGATTTCATGCTGTTATAATCTCTAAGTGCAAAGACTTTGCGATACATCCCTTTGCTCCTGTGTATTTATCTCCTTATTCCAAGAATATTCATCATTTGTCACAAGTTGAAAAATATTTTTGCAGAGAAAGCACTGGACAAAAAAATCAAAAGATGTAGATTCTATGAATTTCTCCACTGTCATCTCAGTGTGTATATTCATGAGAAGTCTGAAAATTATTGCTAAGGCATGCCTTGCTTTTAAATGTTCCGTGAAAACAGTGATGCGAAAAGTTTATTGTATTTGACACTAGTATGCGTTTTGCAAGGAATTTCTGTTTTTGATTTTCAGTGAGTAATTAACTCTCCTTGAGAATAATATAAAGCTGTATTTGCATTTCTTGGGTTTCTATCAGTATGATAGTAGGAAAAGATAGCTAAGGAGATTCCCAGGTGCCAGAGGGAGTTTAACCTGGCATTACATGTGTCTTTGAATTTGAGAAGTTATACTGTAATGACTTAAATCAGGCGTGCAGTCCAAGCTATTCAAAGCATGCATGAGAGGCATCATATAATCAGTATTTGAGGGCCAAGTCTATTATTCACCAGCTATGAGAATTGAGCAGATTATGGAAAAATTCTTTTAGACTTAATTTATCTATCCCCCCAAAAATAGCCACCTACAAAGGCTGTGTCTCATCTGAAGATAAGGCCTGGGGAATTCTTAGTGAAGTGCTTGGCATATGCCAAGTCCCCACTAATTTTTCACCATTTATTTCAATTTTCCCGGAATTGCAAACTTTTTTCCACTTTGGAAACTTTCAAGACTAAGAGAGGCAAATTAAAGTGCTAAAATGCTACTTTGAGGTAACAGGATGAAGATGTGAAGGGCGCTGAGACCTAAGAGGATTTGGCTCGTTCACTTGGTTATTCTAAATTCATCTTGCACGTACAGAGTACAGTATTTAGATTAGAGTAGGATTATCCTACTCCAGAATGTAAGATTATGCAGAATATAGGATTTAGATTCTTCATATGCAGATAAGAAATACAGGGTTTAGAGAAGCATTACTTGCCTATATTACATAGAAAACCACTGTCGGAATTGTTGTTGATTTCTGTTCATGTTCTGTTCTCTCCACCAGCGTCGCCACTGACAAAAGTGGCAAGTTGGAGTCCTACCTGTGTGCTGCAGTCCAGTGACAAAATAAGTGCTCTGTGGAGCATGAGGGTAGCTCAGAAAATATCCAAATGGGCAAATTATATGGTCATACTCATTAGTAATCAGAAGAAGCATATATTAAGTTCTGCTTTTAACCTATCAAATTTCCATTTTTAAAAATGCTAATACACAGGTTGGAATTCTGAAAATAGTCACTTGACAGTCCGTATATAAAGCTAAAAATGTTCCTCTTCTTTTACCCAGTATTTCTTCATATAGGGATTTATCCTAAAAATAGTCATAGATGCACATGAATATGTACAAACAAGGATAATAATAGGAAGCCACATAAAATGTAATAGTAGGACATCAACTGGACAAACTGCAGAAATAATGCAGATGTGGAAAGTCACATTTTAAAAGGAAAAATCAAAAGACATAGATTCTATGAATTTTTCCATTGTCATCTCAGTGTGTACATTCATGAGAACTGTGCAATTATTTTTAAGGCATTTCATAGTTTTAAACGTTCATTGAAAACTGTGATGTGAAAAGTTTACAGTATTTGACACTATTATGCATTTTGCAAAAAATTTCTGCTTTTGTTTTTTCAGTCAGTAATTAACTCTCATTGAGAATAATATAAAGCTTTATTTGCATTTCGTGAGTTCACATCAGTAAGATAGTGGGAAAAAATAGCCTAAGGAGATCTCAGATGCCACAGGGAGTTTAACCTGACATGAAGATGTCATAAATAATGTGTAAGTGAGGAATCAGGTTATGAAACTTTTGTTATAGTACAACCCAAATTTTATATAGCTAAACATACAGAATTATCAAAGAGTTAAAGGAGTTTACAACACAACGCTGATTTGTCTTTGGAAAGAGGAATTGTAAGCCAATTTTTTTTCACTCTATTTTTCCTTTTCTGTATTAGTCAAATATCTCCATTGAGTTACCTTACCATAGTCGCTCTTCCCAAAAAATATGTTTCTTTTCATTCAAGCATTGCAAGCCCCAGTGTTCTCTTAACCTGGAGTTGTAATAAAAGAAATTTCCCTTCCGAGTTATTCCTTCATGCATGCTCAGATGTAGAATGCTGATTGATCTGTGACTTTCTCCAAGTTGCAGTGACATCTGATGACATGAAAGGCAGAGTGGATCATGTGATGTTTGGTCCCTATCTAGACAATCTTGACTAGAGTTTGTGAGAGACCTAACAGGTCTGGAATACTTTCCCTGGTGCAGGTTAAGTGCATGACTCTTACCACCATCTAAAATCGACCTCATTGCTAGTTCTTTCTTTTTCTACTCAAGCAGAACTTTTCCCACACATTTCTTACCATGGGCAAACTGAAATTTTGCTCTATCAAATGTGGGCTCTGTGAGTCTCTGTGTACATATAAACATAAGGCTTTTCACTATACCATTACTTTCAGAGGGAGAGATCCTTAGGAGTCACCGAGAGAGAAGCATTGTAAGTGAGAACCCGAGTCTATTTTGTATTACCCTTTTTGTGCCTCCAGTAGAAGAATTCTGCCCCATTTTCCTCCTGTATTGCCTGCTTTTTCCATAGGAACTTGGTATTGTTTGCTATTTTTTCTATATTTATTAAAAATCACTAATTTGCTTTTACTCACCAACCTTGAAACTTTGGCCTTTTTAAAGTATAACAAATTCTTTATTGATGGATATTGCCCCAGCTTTGGGTGATAGGCAATGTAGTTCTCATGACATTTATTCCACAAACTTGACTAATTTTCCATTTCTCTCTCCATTAAATAAGCCACCCTGATCATCAAACAAAGAGGAAATGTTTGCCTTCACCATCTATCTCCCAAAGGGTTACATAAAATAAATCTTGATTTAAAGTAAATTACACTACTGCTTTCCCCCTAAACACAGGCATGTTAGATAAGGTTGTAATGTGGCACATTTTGAAGAATTTTAAGGTTCTTCACATTGACTGACCGTGTAAGTGACAGACTAAAAATATCCAGCTTAGTTCAAAACTTGAACTCCCTCTTCTATGATCATTCTTTGGGTAATTTTAAGAGGAGATATTTTGGTGTATTTAAGAAAAATCTGTAGGAGGGATTAGATGATGGAATTTCAGCACCTAAAGGCTTTTAAGATGTGCTGAAGTGAAGGTTGAAGTCACCTAATCATTTTTTCTGCTAAAGTGTAAGACTTTTGTGTAACTACAGATTAAATCAAGATAGACGAGGACTAATTTTTCACTTATATTAGGAAAAAATTTTATAACCAAACTTTCTTAAAGATATAATAAATCCATTCAAATTCAGAAATATTTACTAAGAGTGAGAATCTGTCAGAGATAATTCAAGAGATATTGGGTAGATGTTGCATTAATGATCCATACATTCCATTCCAAGTTACACTCCTAGGGGCATTTCAGTGAAAATTTGTCCTCTGATTATTTTTTAAATGGATGTGGCAGGGGTTATCAGTAAAGAAAAAAAGATCAAGGATGAGTGTGCCTATTTTCTTGAAGGCCAAGGCTTTGGAGTTTGATTAGTTTGAACTTGAGAGATTACATCATTTCTCAGAGAACATACTCCCTTGGTTAGTTACACACATAAACTTTAAAAAAGCTGTAACATGTTTAAACATGTCAAATGATTTTAATTATACAAATTTCTTAGCAGTTATCTCAAAGGTATTATTCATTTGTAGTTCTTAAGCTCATTTCCAAAATCCTAGATTCCAATAAGCAGCAAGAACATCATCCCATCATGTCTGATTGACACATAGCTCCTAGAGCCCCAGAAATGCTGTGCAGTTTTCCCATCGCTCCTGCAGTTAACACACTACACATATTTTTCACCCTGTAAATAATCAACTGAAATAGCTCCCTTTTTTGGATGCACTTTTTTGATCGATGGTGTGCATCCTTATGTTTCTATGCTCCTGCAGCAGTAATGAAATGGTTATGTAAATCATCTGTAATAGGAGCAGGATGCATGCACAATAGATGGCACATATGAAGGACAGTGGTAATAGTCCATTATTTTTAAGGGAAGGGGAAATGATGTATGTATATAAAGGAACTATGGGTGTTCAGTACAAGATAGAGCAGGGGAGTTACAAGGCAATTCACTGCTCCAACAGCCCGAGCATCCATCTCCATTGCATGCCTAAGGCTTTCAGCTCATCCATCACAGAAGGCTGTTAGACCTAATGGACTGAGTGGGCTGTATGGGCTGTTGATTTATTTACTCAGAGACCTCAGGCAAGACACTCATGCCCTTAGAACACACGACTCATTCATAAAAAATGGAGAAGTCATCTCTTTTTTTTTAAACCATCAACCTGTCTCAAAGTCAAAGGGCAGGTTAATCTTTTTATTGTTGACTTGACTAGATTAAGAGACTTCTTGAAAGGTGTTATGGTTTGTGTCTCCATGTTTCCCCCTCAAAGCCTCCTGTGTTCATAGGTGGGGATTTTTCAGAGGTGGTGAATCTAGCGTGTGTGATGCTAGAATTAAGTGTTTGGGGTTACTAATCTGTCTACTACCCTCAGCCTGGTAGCCTAGATAGAGTATAAATGGAGGAGAAAGAAGCTGCTAAAGTCCCTTTCTGCTTTGCTACTTTCTGGCCACTGTGAACTGTTTCCCCTCTGCAGTGCCTGTCTTCCATACCACCCTGCCTTGGAGCCAGCCGACTATGGATTGAAACCTCTACAAACTGTCAGACAAATAAACTTTTCCTTCTTCACTGTTGGGTGTTGGGTATTTTGTCTCAGGAATAAGAAAATTAACTCATAGAGACAAGAGGTCATTTGATCAAAGGATTAATCTATTGACATTCATAGCTTAATGGGCTGTTAGAAGGTGGGAGCCCAGCAGGAGGAGGTGGATCACTGACCACGTGTCTGAAGAGTATATGTCTCACTAGTCCATCCTTCCTTCCTCCTCTGCTCTCTCCTCTCTCCTCTCCTCTCCTCTCCTCTCCT
>PVLA01006457.1:80884-123519 GCA_004027455.1 Hydrochoerus hydrochaeris | reverse complement strand
TATAGCAAAATAGCTGAAACTGGGTAATTTGGAAGTAAAAGAGGTTTATTTTAGCTCACAGTTCTGGAGGTTCAAGAGCATGATGACAGCATTTGCTTGGCCCTGGTGAGGACCTCCTGTCCATGGAGTTACACAACAGGACACATGCAGGTGTTGAAAGCAGTCCAGGCCATGCCAGAGGACTCAGTGAAGTTCCAGGTTTTCTTGGAACAACCCATCCTTGTAGAAAGCACCATTACCAGAAAAGATTTTTCTTCTTGCTATGTTATAAAGTGGAAAAAAATGCTACAGTCTTTTATTCATATTTTTTGCTCAAAAAATTTTAAATATACAAAAATATTGGCTATTGTAATTCCTGGGATTGTATTTTATTTTTATTTTCTCCTTTGTGATTTCCTGTAGTTTTGGATTTTTATCAGGAACATACAAGACATAAAAATAAAATAGCACACCCCACAAATATTCCAGGCAGCATTTAAAGGCCTAGAGAACAAACTTGACAGGCTTTTACCCCTGTGAACCTCACAGGATGGTAGGGAAGACAGACAATATTACATGGCAATAGAATGAAACAAGGGAATTTTTTTTCATCCTTTTGAGACAGGATTCCCTGTGCAGTGCAGGCTGGCCTTAAACTCACTTGGTAGCCTAGGCTGGCCTGGAACTTATGGCAATCCTCCTGCCTCAGCCTTTCATGTGTTGCAATTACAGGCATGTGCCAACATACCTGGCTAAGACAATTTCTCATAATAAATGTAATAAATAAATGTAACAAGGTAAATAGAATGATGTTCAGGAAGAACTAGGGTCAGGGTACTAGGGGGCTGACTGGGTTAAGATAACCAGAGATGACTGCCATAACCAGAAACCTTGCAGTAGAGGAGACAGCATGGAGCAAGTTGGAAAAAAGTACTTGGATGGGATGTGCTGATTAGTTGTGGTGGAGTGTTAGAGAAATTCAGGATGCTGTGGGCTGTCCTTCCCAGGGGAGGCACTCTTTATAAATAGTGTATAAATCATGGTTTATTCATTCAATACAGTAGAGATGCCCCGGAAGCTAAAGATAGAAAAGTACTCTTTTCTACCTCCCCTCGAGTGTGGGAGGGAAATGCCAATGAACACTGTGATTCACTGGAGTCAATAGCTTGTGAACTATGGTGTAAAAAATCAGACTCGTGTGTGAACATCATATTTTTTCCCTTGTGTAAGCAGCTGAAAGAATAAATGAGATCCAAAATGTACAACAGATATTGTGAAATGGAAAGAAACTAGGATGGGGGAAAGGAGAAAAGAAGAAAGGGAAAAGGAAAAATGTATAAATATATAAATATATACAGGATAGTTAAGATAGTTTTACTGCTCATTCCCATTAGTTTACTGAAAAGAAAGGTTTGTGCCTACATTATTTGGTCAATTTTCCATGCCTATTATCTTTCAATATGAGCAACTACTTTGAAGATAACAACACACAATGTATTAACCATTGTTACTCTTATCTTCTTTTGAAATTTTGTAACATTGTTTTTATTTTTTTCTTTAAAATTAAAAAAGAAGATAAATGAATAAAGACATGGTGTTTAAATACAATGGAGTACTACTCTACCATAAAGAAGGATAAATTTGAATTATTTGTAGGGAAATGGATGCACAAGACCATAATCTTAAATAAAATAGACAAAACTCTTAAGTTTAAATATCACATTCTCTTGTGTGATAAACCCAAAGGGTAAATGAGGAGCATAACGGAGGATAGATACTGAGCACCAGGAAGAACTTCTTCAAATGGGATAGGGAACAATGGAGGGGCTGGGAGGAGGGAAGGAAGGGAAAGGGAAAGAATAGAATGGGAGGAAAAATGGAAACAAAGCTTCTATAAATATGGAGGGAAAATGGTTGAAGGGTAGGGAGGGGAAAGGGAGTAAAAGAATTGAGATGTGTTACGTACAGGTACAAATTTTCTATGATGAATATGACAAATATGTATGATATGTAGTAATAAAAAGAATAAAGTTAAAGAAAACAAAGTCATTTTAGTGGAAAGCAAATATAATGTCTTCATCTTGATTATATGTTGTGACCCAGGCAGCTCTTGAGATTCTTGTGATGAAGGACCACCAGAGGATGAGAAAATAAAAGACAAAAGCTGGGGTCCGGTGGAGGTGCCCTCACTCTCCTGATGGGAGAGAAGGAACTGCTTACTGTAGCATGTTTATTTATACCATCCAAAGAAGAAGAACCCTGCTGCCTAACAACTTGTTTGCATGGCTGGCCTGGGCCACTTGCCTTCTTGGAACTGGAACAGCTTGTTTAGGTAGCTTGTTTTGAGCTCTCTGTGTTTTCAGGGCTGGCCTTGCTTTAGCCCTACTCGTGTGATGGATCTCCAGCTTCAATAGCTCCCCACAATTATATGGAAAGACTGGATTATCCATAGGTATTGAAAAGATTAGTGGCAAAAATCTAAATCAGGGCACAATCCAAATACTCTCACAGGACTTCCTTTCACTCAGTCTGGAAAGTGAGAGGCAGGCTAGGCTATGTGTTGGCCCCTCCCATGATCCTAATTAACAGGACTATTATTATAGCCTCCCTCTCAGATATGTCCCTGTCTCTTTAGTGCTTGTTTCTTTGTACTCCAGCTCCCTATAATGATCTGCCTGAAGCACAAGAAGACATTTTAATAGACTAGTTGGCTCCCATTAATTCCTTGGGCATAGACTTGTATACTTTTATTGAATACTTGGCTATCTGTTGGGGCAGTCAGGAGAAGAGTTCAGAAAGTTCTAGATTGTCCAAATCAGTACAAAGGAGAAAAAAATTAACAGCTTCGAAGTAAGAACAGCTGATCCCTTCTTTAAAAATAACAGTGATGAAAAACTATTCAGAGGGCCACCTCAAGAGGAAGTGCTAGACTAGTGGTTCTCAAAGTATGGGCCTTGGATCATCAGGTAAAGACTTAGTAGAAGTGAAAATTCTTGGATTCCTCCTGAGACCTGATCAGAACTTACCAGAAACTCTAGGGGTGGAGCCCAATCAGTCTTGGGTTTTAACAAGCCCTCTACACAGTTCCAATGTGAGCTAAACTTTGGGAACTGTTTGGGCTAGATTTATGGAGAAACAGTTGGCTCCAGATCCATAATGTACTTGATTTTTCTTAATCTACTAGTTTCTAAACTTCTTTGCACATCAGAATCTCCTATGGAATTTTGAAAACTATGAATGACTGTGACTCATTTAATTTGTCTTGGACACGGCCTGAGTTTTGGAATTATTAAAAGATCCTCAAGTGCTTCTAATATGCAAATGAGTTTGAGAATCACTGGTTATTCAAAAGGCACACATAAGAGTCAAATTCCATTAGCAAATTCTGTTCAAGTATTTCCACATTATCTGAATACCTAAATGTTGTCATAATATTGCTTTACTTAAATTATTTCAATATCCTATCTAAAAAAATCTTTATTCTTGAAAACTGTATTTTCTAAAATAAAGCAGCAGTGAATTCTTACATTCTTGTCTTTGGAGGAAATCTAATTGTGTAATCAATAAAGCTTCATGCCATTGTTTATTTTAAATATTCACCTATTTGTTTAGCTGTCCAAACATATCAGAAACCCCTTGTAGAAAGCACTAGGTTTCTGTACACTTGAGATGACTTCTGTGAAGGTAGCTTTTGGCTGCTCTGGTAAAGAAACCTTCTCCTCATCTTCACTTCTGAGTTTACCAGTATTTTCCCCAGATACCATGGGCATGATCTCCATGTCATCAATTCCTGAGAGATGATGACATCATCATCTGCGGTGACAAAGTCCCGGAAAGTTGCTTCATCTGGGACACATGTGGAAATAGTCACGGCATGTTACACTTTTTCCCTAGAAATGGCCTGTCGAAGTCTATGTGGCATTTTTATCGTTGTGTTGTTTTTGCAGGGAATGTAGGGGGGTTTGAGACACAGTTTTACTATGCAGTTTAGGATGGCCTTGAACTCACTATGCAGCCCAGGCTGGTCTTGAACTAGAGGTGATCTTTCTGCTTCCAAGTGATGGGATCACAAGTATGTACCATTAAGCTTGGTTGAATGGCTGCTGCTTCTGTGTCAAAATCTGTAACTTCCATAGAGATGATGCCTGTCTTTGGCCAACATTTCATCATTGGGGACTGCTTAACTGACCACTATGCTGAGGTAGTCATGTCTATGGCCTGCTTGATGCCTGCTTTTTCTTGATTTTCACTGCTGCCGTGAATTGCCATGATGATCCAAGGCCTATACTTGATCTTCACTGCTGTTGACCTTTAAAACTGTTTTAGAAGATAACCCCCTACAGTATTTTCATGGTATGAATTATGCCAAGATTTAGTGGCAACAGGACAGAAATATGGTTTGAGAAAAGATATCTCACCTGAAACTTTTTGAAGCATGGAAACATATTATGATCAGAACATCGGTCAATAACAGAAGGATCTGATGGCGTGCACCAATTATCTCACCATTTTAGAGGCTGAGGCAGGAGGGTTGCTATAAGTTCACGGCCAGCCTGGGCTACATAAGCAAGTTAAAAGCCAGCCTGCATTACACAGTGAAACCCTGTCTCAACCCCACCCCACCCCCTAAAAAAAATAGCAGGAGGATCCAACATTCTGTCTGCTTCATCCGGGCATCCATTTATATTAGCCACTTATTAAACAGGTCCTGTGACATCCATCCCCACTGGTTGACTCAATAAGGGAGGAAATGGACATTCTCGAAGCAGTGTGGGCTCATCTACCAACAATCAACGGTCTCATCTTTTTCAGTCCCTGAAGCACTGCGACCAAAGAGTATGTCAACCACTGCTTTACTTTCTTGCCCTCTACAATGGTCCCCTTTAGCAACAATGTATGCTGGAGGAGCAACTGGGAAAACACTCCTGTTTCATCAGCATTACAGCTATCATCTGGGCTGTAATCACCAATTAGTTTTATAATTTTGTCTGCATGCCACTTGCTAAGCTAATCTATTCCTACACTATTCATTAATGTGTCACCACCCTCTGCAGACAGCTTTCAAAGCAATGCCATGGAGGGCTCTAAATCTGTTCAGTTAGGCTATATTTGTTTGAAAATTGTCATAACCAAGCACATTGGCCAAGTTTAGTGCTCTTTTTTTTTTTTTTGCATGACAAAACCAATCACAAAAATGTTTTTGGCATGGATTTTTCGACTTTTTGTTCAGAGTCTCACGATGCAATTCAGGCTGGACTTGAGCTCACTTTGTAGCTCAGGCTGGTCTGGAACTCACAGTGATCCTCCTGCCTCAGACTCCCAAGTACTGGGATTACAGGCATGTGCCACCACACCTGGTTTGGCATGATTTCTTGAAAACACGCAAACAGTCTTATCAGTATCATCACAGTATCGCAATTATCTACTGGGGTCCATAGAGGTCTCTCACACTTTTTATTTAAATATGGCATGATTCTTTAAGCATGTAAACAATATAGAAAGAGCACTAAAAAATTATTTTGCCACTATCTTACTTTTCTTGCTGCTGAGACAAAATAATTGACACCCAATGTTAGAGGGGAAAGGTTTAGTTAGCTCAGTTTGTAGAGGTTTTGGTCCGTAATTGGTGGGATCTAAGAGAGTGGCATGCCGCACAGGCATTGCACAGGTAAAACAATTCATGGCAGACAGAAGAAAACAAAGCAACAAGCAATGGCCACAGTTCTTTGTATTCCTTTATTTTATGCAGGCTACGTAGGATGGGTAGCACTCACACCCTTAATCTTAGTGCCCTTGATCCTAGCATTGCATCATGAATTAATTCCAGCATCACACATTCTAGATCTAGCCACCTCTGAAAAAGCCCCACCTATAACTGCTTGAGGCTTTGGGAGGACATCTAAACACAAGCCGTTACAGCCAAGTTGATTTTCCTCTTGCCTGCTGGCTTCTGCAACTTTCATTTTCTCCTGGAAGAACTGCCAATGCTTCTTGTTCCCCATTGCCATTTCTGAGAGATAAGGGAAGGGCCAAAATTAACAAGACAGTGTCCATGTGTCCTTGTAGCTTGCTTTAGTATAAGGAGTGAGAAGACAAAATGCAGTACCTATCAGGAACCAAAATTAATAAATTTGCCTAAAAGATGGGTTCAGATTTTTTAAAAATCTTATTAAGAAATAATGCAATCAGGCTAAAACTGAGAGAAAATAGGATTCATTCACTTTTTGTCAGTAATAGACTAGAGATTTCAAACAGGGCCGAAAGGTTGTTACAGACAATATAATTTACTTAAACTTTCCCATACTTGCTACAAATGGAAGAAAGAATTGAAAGAGGTGGCAAAAGGTTTTTGCAAAGGGAAATGCAGTGTATAAATTCAGTTATTTATCCAGCTTGTTTTATGAATATAGAAACTGTGGCCCAGGTAAGAGGCTGAACTAGGTATATATAACCAAGATTTCTTGACTCAGATAATGCTGTATCTGTCATTCAATGGTCCTGGTTGAAATTCCACCAAAATGCAATCTTCAAAGTTCTCTCAACATCTGGCTTGGAAAGATTTTCAAGGTAGAATGTGCTTCTGGTGCCATACATTCGTTCGATAAACATTTATAGGTTTTAGGACTCAATGAAGAATTCTGTGAAAGGTTCTTTACCATTGTGAAATATAAAATGTGGTGGTGAAGACAAGCAATAAATAAACATATAAATAATTACAGAGTGGTAAGTACTATAAAGGAAACAAACAGTACAGAAGAAAATAAAAGGAGAGGATGTATTTACAAAGATTGTTAGGGGTTCCCTTGCTAAGATAAGGCATTTAAGCTGAGATGTTCATGAAGAGCTGAGGCAAAGGACAGTTCAGCAAAAGACACATTCTCAGCAACTCTCAAAATCAGCAGAGCCAGAGGTATTCTGGGAACTAAAGGAGTTGACTGACTCAAGTGTATAAGGTGGCAAGCCAGACTATTTGAAGATGTTCTGTAAGAAGTCAGTATTTCATTCTAAGTGCCAGAGATTCACTAAAGGTTTTCAGAGAAGGGAAGGTGATGATATGTTTTGCATTTTTAAAAGAGCACTAGCTCTTTTGTGGAAAATGACTCAAAGATGTAAAGAGACCAATTAGGATATCAGGATGATACTGCTAACTGGGGTAAGGAATGATAGCAGAAGTGATGGGCATGTGACAGTACAATCCTTCTCTGGGCCTGTTTTACTATTTTAAAATGAAGAAGTTTGACTGGACCAGTGAGGGCATGTCAGAATTTGACATCCAAGTCCAGTTAAAACCTACTGAATAAGAATCTCTATGACAATCTCAAGATCGGACATTTGCATACCACAGAACTACCATAGGTAATACTTAAGGTCTGTTCCAAATTGAAGTATTGGATCCTAGATATGTACTCCAAACTCAAATACTTTTAAGAGCAAGGATAGTGGCATAAGTGAGTGACACCAGGAAGAGGTATTTGGAGAATTTTGTAATCTATGTGCCATGTCTAAAGCTTTCAAAAATTTACAACAAACAACTCTCCTGCCAAACCTGGTTAAACAAAATACGATCCAGCAGTAGCAGTTACCTACTTTAGGCATTTTAGGATGAGAATCCTCAAAGGATAACATGCTGTCACCTAATGCTGTGATTACTCCTTCCAAAGGACAGATTTTTACCACTAACTTCACAATTTTTCCATTCATGGGATCTTGTATGAGTCAAGCACTGTCCTCAATGTCACATACCATGCCATGAATGAGAACATAGTGCCTACCCATTAAGAAGCAGACCATGGAATCAGGAAAGACAAAACATTGCAGTGTGTTAAATACTGTAACAAAGGTTATGGAGGTATGGGAATATACAAGTGGAAATAATTAACTGTGATGGGGCAAAGAAAGGCAGTGCATTTCAAAGAGGAAACAATATGGTAAACCTTAAGAATAAACAAATTAGAGGGAATGGTGGTGCACACCTGTAATCCCAAGCACTTGGGAGACTGAGGCAGGAGGATTGCTGTGATTGAGGTCAACCTGGGCTACAAAGTGAGTTAAAGGCCAGCCTGAACTGCACAGCAGCACTCAGTCTCAAAAAGACAAAGAAAAAATAAACAAATTAGAATTCATGAGATGTCAGAAATATGTGTAAGGCAATGAAGTACTATAGAAAATAAAATGTCATGGACAGGAAAAAATGTCTTTGGAGAATAAATGAAGACCAAATCACAAAGGGCTATTGTATGACTCTAACTTGGTTCTGGAGCAGTAAAAAGCTTTTGGGGGTTTTGTTTTGTTGGGTGGTTTTAGCTTTGTTGTTTTTGGAATAACATCCACTTTAGGAAGACTTCTTTGTTTACAGGATCAGGAACATAATAGGTAAAGTCCATTTTCCTAACACATGGCTCTAAATCTGAAAAGTAGGCTAGTCTACTAAGCTGTATAGTTGAATGTCAGCTTGAATGTAACGGGAAGCTAATGAAAGACTTTAAACAAGGAGAAAGAGATGAATATTGTGTGAAGAATGGAATTAAAGGTGTCAGAGAAAAAGTAGGAGTCCTGGAATTGGGAGAAGAGCTCTATAGTAATAACGTGCATGTACAAGACCCTAGGCTCAATTTCCAGAACTCCTGCCCTCACACAAAAGCAAGAATCCAATCAAGAGACAATGGTAGCTTGGACTGGAGTAGTAATACAAGTAACCAGTTTAAGCTATGTTTTTGCAGGCCTTGCTGAAAGGACTCGTTGAGATGAAAGAGGGGTCAAAGATATCTTAGGTTTCTGGTTTTAACATTGAACAATCCAGTAGCTAGTAGTCCCATTTACTGAAAAGGGAACTAATTATGGAAGATCTACTGCTTAAACAGAATCTGTAAAGCATTTTACATGCTTATTTGTGGCAGGCGTAGGACTCAAACCCAGAAAGGCTCAGAAAAATCAATCATGCTTTAAACACTACAGAATATTACATAGAATATTACATAGAATGTTCTGACAACTCACAATTTAGAGAGGAGATACAGAAAAAGAATGAAGCAAGAGCCAGACCAAAGTCTTGGTCAACATAAAGAGTCTGATTTTTAAAATTCCAATTTGTTTTGGGTTTATTTGACACAGACTCTCACTACATGGTTCAGGATGGCCTAGAACTTTCGGCAATCTGTCGCAAGTGCTAGGATTACAGGTATGTGCCACCATGTCCGGTTTGAGTTTGAAAATTTTATTTTTTTATTTTGGTGCTGGTATTGAACCCAGGGCCTCACGCATGCTAGGTTAAGTACACTTACCACTGAGTTACAAACCAGGCTCAGAAGTTTTAACTTTATTCTAAGTGAATAACAAAAGATGCTGGAGAATTTGAAGCAGGAGGTTACTTACTTTTTTTTTTCAATTTAGAATTCTTATATTCAGCAGTGACTAACTAGACTTAAGAGTGCATAAGGATCAATCTGGTTGCTGTGTGGGAAGCCATGAGAGGAGGTGGTTGAACTGGATCAGTTCAGGCAGAAGAAAACGGTGGTGGGAGTGTGTGAGCGATAGATGTGATAAAGCAGTAAGGCTTTTATGATAGTGAGGATAGTGCAGGAGCTTGTTCAAATGTAGCACAATCTATGACATCAGCGACAGTTCAATCCAATCCCTGATTCCCAAAGACTCCGGGAACTCGGTATCATGACTCGTCGTGGGACAGCAGCAGACGGATTGAGGGCAGATAACCGGGGTAAGGAGAAGGGGGTTGACGTGGCACTGCAAGTATCAACTTTATCGTTAATGAGCTGGGGCAGACTGAGGCGGGCTGGGGCCAGGCCTTGACTGCAGTGCTGAGGAAAGGATGGCGACATAGGTTGCATGGCGCCGGGTCTAACTTTTAGAGGTGACGTGCGGCCTCTACCCCTCAGACTCAGCACAGCCCCGCCCCACCCCCTTTACCTGAAGGGGGCCACAGCCCAGCGCGAGGGCAGAGCAGTCCTGCCCGGGCGTCCCACAGCCAGTAGCAATAGCTTCCTCTGCTGCCCAGGACCTCAGGCCGGAAGCTGTCCGTCCGCTTTAGCCCGCCCTCTCCAAGTCTAAGTGGTTCCTATGAGCCCGCCCCGCAAAGAGGCTGCACGTTTGCGCTTGCGCGCGGGGTTGCACGCAGTCACGCGCCGCTGGCTGCTTCCGGTGCACCGCGAGGTCTGCCGGGACGGGTCTCCCTGGCGATCCGTAGTGCGCTCTTGCTGCCACTGCTGCTGCCGGTGTCATCACCGAATCGGTGTCGCGGCGACGCTTGTGCCCTTGCTCTTCCTTGGGCTCCCCGGGGCTTGATCCCCGGGGTGGGTCCTCGGCAGGCATTGGCGGGGATCCTGCGGAGCGAACCTGTGCTCCTGCATTCGTCTTTCAACATCCCACAGAAGCGACTCCGAAGAGGGAAACCAGGGCGACTCTCGCGACTCCGCGCCGTGTGTCGCCCGGCAGGGCCGTGGGGCCGGGGCTTTTCCAGCCCCCGGGATGCGCGCGCGAGTTCTTGCTTCCACTTCCTTGTCGCCGGTGTTACCACTGGAGCCGCCTCTCGCCGACTGCGGGGAGCGCGAGTGTGCTGGCCAGCCCCCTCGTCGCGCCCGCGGGCCCGGCGCCGCCGGGAATGTGAGCCGCGCGGCTGCCACGCTCTTTGGGGTAAGTCCCGCCCTCGGGGTCACGCCGCACTGCCGGCCTGCTGGGCGCTGCAGCTCTTCGGGCGAGCTTCTCTACCTGCGTCTTCCATGAAATGAGGACGACGAGCCTCCTCTTCCCGCAGTCGGTGTCTTTGGAACCCGTAAAGGAAAGAAAGCCCTGAGTCAAACCGTGAGGCGAGGCCATTGCAAAAGGTTCCGAGGAGGGTCTGATGGGGTAGTAAAAGTGTCACATTTCAAGTGCTGCTCCTCTGTTTTGTATGAGGGACAACTTAAAGCTTAGAGTAAGTTGCATAAGGTCATAGGGGTCCGTGCTGTTGCTGTTAAACAGTGGAACCATAATTAGTGCCTGTGTTCTTCAGAGCCCTTGGTTTTAACCTTCATGCTCTTCTGCCTTTCTTTGCGTGCCTAAGATCTGAAAACAAACTGGGAGCCGGGCTTAGAATAGTCAAAGAAAAAACCCAGGATAGGCTCTTGCTGCCCCCGTCTCAAGGTGGTACTAATGACTTCGATTCTTAATTTAGTTTGCTCTGGTTGCTGAGCTTATGTGCGCCATTCTTTATGGATGCTGCCTTGGAGTTACTGCTCTCCACGAGGCTTTCAATTATAATTCAGTTATAAAGACAAAAAAGTGCAGTGCCCACCTACCTTTTCTTTGAACTCCTGCTATCCTTAATCTTTTGCCTACCCAGCGAGGTTGATGACTGTTCTCTGCCTGAGTTGCACTATGGTAGTTTTTAGTACAGGTTAAGTTTGGGAGAAGGGTTAGAAAAGGAGTCGTTTAGAAAAGACCGTTCTGTAAAGGCCTTTAGGAATGATATGTTCTTAACCTGGCGTATATCTTTAAAATTGTGAAATGTGCGTCTGCATTTTTTTAAGGGAGGGTTTTTAAGCTTTCACATTTGTTGAAAAGATTCTGCTTCCCATGAGGATAGGAGCCGTTAAGTTCATCTTTTCATCTCATAGTAGAAATAGCTGAAATGTAGAGTGTAATCACATGGTAAGAGTTTAAACTTGGATACACATCTCCTGACTCCAGGTAGACCTCTTTGTCATTACGCTTGTTAGATATCTTGTCATTTTTGGAGTGAGGGCTAAATGAGATGCAGCTGGGCTTTGTATGCCCTGTGTTCTTTATTACCACATCTCCCTCTTTCTGGTATCAGAATAAGCTTTCTTTTGATAGATTTCAAAGAGCAACTTTAGTATCTCCCTATCATAAATTCAGGTGGTTTTGAGGAACTTCTCCCACCAAGAATTGAGTTGATAAAACCCCAATTTAGAACTTGGCCATACATAAATTAACTCTTCTTGAACTAGTCTTCCAATTCCTTTATATCTTCCTTCCCAAAGACATAAGTCTGTTTTTAGGCCAGCAGCAAAGACCTAACATTGCTCTGTTAAATTACTCTTAACGTGTGCCATATCACTACACTAGCCATATATGGTAATGTAATTACAGTTTATAGCAAAGCAAAATTAATCAGTTCCTAAGTAACATTAGCCTTATTTTGAGTGTTTTAATAGGCATGTATAGTTAGTGGGGAGTGGACAGCACAGATACAGAACTTTCTCGTCAGAATTATTGAATAGTTCTGGTGTGGAGGGTTGCTGGTAGAGATGGGTAGCAGTATCGTATCATGGAGGACCAAAGAGTTATGTTTTTAAGAAAAAACAAAACAAAACCCTCCAGCTCTAAGTCCACATTTGGGCTTGGTGGCCTTGGCAGGTTGTAAGAATCCCACCTGAAGATGTTAGGCTTTAATAATTAACCCTTCCATTTGTATAGCACTTGACTGTTCTCAAGTAGTGTCTGTTATGTGCTTTGAAATACACTATAAAACGGGAAGGTGAGTGAAATATTTTTTTTTAGTATGTAAGAGGGAGAGAGAGAGAGAGAGTGCACTGAGCCTAAAGCATTCTGAAAGACCTACCACAAAATTACAGAAGCTGGTAGAGTATTTAAAAAGTCTCTTGGCATATAGATCCTGATTGTATGTTTAAATGAATGAATAAAGCTGTTTAAGCTGATGGAACATGAGGAGCAGACAAAACCTCTGACTCCATGCCAGCTCTTTTTAGCTGTTTCTGTGTGGAATTTTTATAATGTGGGATGAATAAATCTTTGAGTTGAAGAATTACTGTATCCCATGAATAAATATAAGGGCTTGGTTAAAGAAATTATCTGTTTGTTAACGGTGTAAATTTCCATGTGCTTTAATTCAGAAGGGCTGAGCTGGAATCCTGAAATCTGGGTATGTAACTTCAGAGTACCCTATGTACTGCTTAGAATCTGTGCTTAATTATTTCCCAAACAGGTGAAAGATTGTTTGGCCTGGAGGCTGCTGCTCTTCAGGGTGCGTTCTTAAAGCTTTGTGTTTCCTTTTCTCTCTTAGTCATGGATGCATCATATGATGGTACTGAGGTAACTGTCGTGATGGAGGAAATTAAGGAAGTCTACTGTTACACTTCCCCGGGGCCACCCAAGAAGAAGAAAAAATATAAAATACATGGAGAAAAGGCCAAGAAACCCAGGTTAGCCTACATATTTTGGTTGCTACTGTCATTTATAAACAAGCTGTATAAAGAGCTGGGTTGTGGAAGGCTTTACCATTCACGGAGAGAGTATAATTGTTGAAGTTTACCAAGTGTGCATTGGGGTACCAGAAGAGGAAGAGATGGGAAATGGCTAGATTTATGCTGGTACTGTATTTACCATTCCTGCCAGACTTTGTTTTCAGGAAACTACTGTATAGGTAGTAGAAACTTTGTACAGAAGAATTGCGTTTTAAAAAAATTTAATTTTTATTTGTGCATTTTTGGTACCATGTTTAAATATTTAAAATAAGGCTTTAATAAAATTATAAAATTGTGTGTATTAGCACTAGTGGCATCTATAGAGAATAGCCAGATTCTGTTTCTAATCTCCCTCTTAACGATGCAGACTTCTTGCTGAAGTTACCAGCATTGGGTCACTTTGATAATTGTACCTGCATTAATTTCTCAGCCTTAAGGAGGTACTTTTGGAGAGTTAGATGACCAAAAGCTGTGTTGAATAGTAAAGAGTGTGATACCCAGCCCGGGCAATAGGCCACCTGAGTAATTGCTCTGAGAGTACAATGACAAAACACCTGTATCTTTCTTTGCCTGTGTTGGGTTTTAAAGGTGGTCATTCCTACAGAATACATGGTCTGTGGTAGAGTACACCAGTTAAACCTTTGTTTCCAGTTTCTGAAAGATCAGCCACTTTACCATTCATTTTACCCATGTCCCAAATGCCACCTGGGGTATGATAAATATTTCTTTGTTTGACTTTTAGTCCTTTTTTAGATAAATGCTTTGGATTGAGGGGCTGGGTATCATACTCCTGACTACCCCAGTCCTTAACAGTGTGGTACTTATGGTTGAATAAGGGAAAGCTTGAAGACCTTATTGCTTCCTCAGGTCTGCTTACCTTTTATACTACTATGACATCTACCTGAAAGTGCAGCAGGAGCTCCCCCACCTCCCGCAGTCTGAGATCAATAAGAAGATTAGTGAGAGTTGGAGGCTTCTCAGTGTGGCCGAGAGGAGTTACTACTTGGAGAAAGCCAAACTAGAGAAAGAAGGTTTGGATCCTGTAAGTGTTCTCCAACCCAGCTAATTTCTCTGTGGGTTCAATGGGGAAAGCTTTGGGGAGGCTAACAGCCCTGTTTTCCTATTTCCCTGTTTCCTTTTCCTTGGAAAACATTTATCATATTATCTTTTTTGAGCCTCCTTTTTGTTTCCACTTTGATGATGCATTATACACTTTTGTCCTCTTAGATTGCAGCCATGTGTAGAGCTGATATTTACTGAATTCTCTGCTGTGATTCTTAGGTTCCTCTTCTGAATTTTAGAATAATTTAGAAGCCATTATCCTCATGGATAGGTAGTGGTATTTTCCTTTAATATACTTATTTATAAAGGCATTTCTCATACATCATGTTTTCATATTACAAATCAAGTGTAGTGTAATTTATATTTTACTGACTACAGTTATAATCAGGCTTTCATGTTCAGAGGTAAATATAGCTGCCTTGTGTAATAGTAGGTTCTTTTGTTACTCATGGTTGATATGAACTGTGGTACTCTAGAAGCAAGATGAAGGGTTAAAGTCAAAGAGAAGAGACTGAGGGTATGAGTGCTTGGATAAAAGAACTAGCAAGGAAGCGGATAGGTTTATGTCTGTCGGCTCTTTTGTTATTTCTGGTTCACAGTTATAAAGTACACTGAGTACCATTCAAATTGTTCACGCCTTTTTTATTAAATTGAGCTACCTGCAGGAATAATAACCTTGCTGCTGCAAGCTTCAGTCTATAACCTGCTCTCCTTTTTTCGATTGACGCATTCAGCTCTCACTTCTTTTTTGAGAACTAACTTTATTTATTTATTTATTTATTTAGGTACTGAGAATCAAACTCAGGTTCTTGCACTTGCCAGGCAGGCGCTGTGCTGCTGAGCTGTGCTCCCTGCTCTCACTTCTTTTTTGATAATGTGGAGAAAAGGTTCCTCAGGAAGGCAGTAACTACTTTACAGCAGAACAGGAAATATTGGAGCCCTTCTGCCATTGTCATTTAGGTGATTTTGTCCTTATTGGCTCGACATTCCTTTTCCTCAGAGAGCTTTCTGTTGCCTAGTCTGAAAGATACCACTTTCTGCTCTCTTTAAGTGATTTGTTTGTAAGCAGTGAATCTGGGGTGGAGGAAGGTAGAGTCTAAAACAAGTACACCTGTCCTCTGTGGTGATCCTATTGTAAAATTTGTAGTCTTAGCAGTGGGATATAGCTCACTGGCAAAGCACATGCTTTAGAACATGTGAGATTGTGGGTTCAATTCTTAGCACAAAAAAAGAGGAAAAAAACCCCAGAAAAATACAGTCTTTTTGTTTGTGATAAAGACAATTTTATCTAATTGGGGATGATTTGGTTTTTAAAATTAGACACTGACATAGGTCCTTATCAACACTTTAAAATTTTTAAATAAGTCATATACAATGATTCTTCCTTTTCCATTTGCTTATTTAAATTTACCCTATCTCTGCCAGTACAAGACCATGACTAGATTAGCTTTGATACCAGTTTCACTGAATGACCATGAAAGAATCATTGTAATTTTTCAGTTTTGCTTCCCTTATCTATAAAATGAAACTAGTATTTACCCATAATGTTTAAAATAAATAATGTAAATCATTTAGCTTAGTTCTTGGTGCATACTGACTTGGTCAGTAAGTATCACTTCAGTAGCTTAACTTCAGTAACCATATAATAACACTTCAGTAACCATATAATAAGAAAAGGTAGCATTTATCAAGTATCTGGAATATATGAAGACTGAGTGAAATTTTCTGTGCTGTGTGTCTGTTCTTTCCCCGATTGCTTATTTGAAAGTAAGACCTTCCAGCCTTTCTACATTGGGAGCCTTTTGGAGCCCATTTTGGTCTCCTGCCAAGAACAGCACCCAAGGTTCCACTGTTACTTTTTCCAGTCTATAAAAGTAATGCCATCCAATTTGTCTGTGCTCTAGACCATCCTATATACTCATAACCAGTTAGTCGTGTTACCTTAACCTGTCTGCCTTAACAAGTAACTGTAGAATCTTATTTCCTCATTACTTCTCCAGTAAAGGTTCCATGAAGAATTGAGTCTGTCTACTTTGATGTTTCATTTCAGTGTTTTTAACTTTTACCTCTGAGTGCTTCCTTTGTGCTGTAAGTAGTCTTATCGACTTCTTGCTTTTGATTTAAGGATCTTTTTGTAACTGACTTCAGTGTTCCTTTTGATAGATGTTTCTGAAATTACTTTTTGTTCCATTTAATTTTTGTTCTTAGGTGACATTATTTTAAATTGAATAATACAAAAATTTGTTTTTGTCTTTTTGGTGTCAGCCACCAGGGTTATTTATCATATGTACTCTTCTTGATCTTTAGAATGCTTGGCCAGGAGCACAGTTCTTTACTATTTACTAATTTTGTGTTTTGGAATTTTAGCCCCCTGGATTTCAGCCTCAGTTTTTTCATGTGTTAAGTGAGAATAAAAACAACTCATAGCTTAATATTGTTGTTTTTAAGGTGAAATTACAAAGCATTTTCTAAACCTCATGGTGCTGGTTCAGTTTTAGTACTTATTTTTTTTAATATATTCAGGACCTCATGAGATAGACCATGTACAAAGTGTTCACAGCTTTGTGACATGTGCATTCTCTTGTTTGTAAGTCTGGAGAAAACACTGATTGCTTGCTTTGGTGTGTAGAGTTCCATCTTGGCCCATTGGTTTGATGCTTTTGAGGCTTTTCTTTCTTTTTGTTTTAGCATTATATATTCTGGTATTTAAATCATATGCCATTTTGGAATCTTAAAGTATCAAAACTGAAAAGAATGTTGTAAATTGTCAGATTTAGCTTCCTTGTTTTACAGATGGGGCAGCTGAGGCCTCCGGGGGGCACACACAATATTTGTTCAAAACCATATCAGACCTTGAGTTGCAGCTCACAGTTTTAGACCAAAATCAGTGCCCTGTCCACAGTTTAATCCATGTTATGTATTTGTGTGATTAAGCAAACAAGCTACATTGATGTGAATGAAGATAATACTGCCATTGACAGAGGCTGGCCTCTTTAAGGTTAAGAGAGTAGAGTCTTTTTCTAATCACATTTACAGAAGAAAATAATAGATATGTTTCTGTGTGATCTTACTTCATTTATTTCTGCTTGTCTCCTTGGCTTCTCCTTTACTCTTAGAATGCTAAGCTTTCTACAGTGACTGCTGTGGTTCCAGACATCCCAGGTTTCCGCAAGATCCTCCCCCGCTCAGAGTACATCATCATCCCTAAGAGCAGCCTCCAGGAAGATCAGAGCTGTGCTCAGCTGGAGCTGTGTGTCACTCAGAACCAAATGTCCCCTAAAGGACCTTCTGTTGTGTCCAGCACTGCCCCGGAGACAGTGCCTGGCCACGCAAGCATAGCAGAGCAAAACCTTGCTGAGGAGACTCTGGCTGAAGAGGTGGGAGCCCTTGCTCAGCCAGGTGCTGTACAGGAGATCGCCACCTCAGAGATCCTCACCCAGGATGTCCTCCTGGAGGAGGCTTCCTTGGAGGTAGGGGAGAGCCACCAGCCTTACCAGACAAACCTGGTAATTGAAGAGACCTTACTGAACAGCTCATCTGAACTCCCCACTGGAAACCTGGCTGTGCCCCGCAGCCAGGTTGGGGAGAGTGTGTCGGTGGTGACAGTCATGAGGGTAAGTGGTGTTTTGCTTTATGGAGTTACTAAAAAAGTAGCCAATGCCAGGCAGTGTCATTTTGGAGCAGTGGTAATTAGGAACATTATATGGCACGTCCCTTGAACATTTCTGACCCCTGAGCTTGCTCCATTGTCCTCCCCAGGTTATTGGCACTCTTACCAACTCTTCTTTATCCAGTATTAGCAGGAGAGCTGCACATGATACTTAGGGCTCTCTGTGAGTCAGAAGCCTAGATCTTGCAGGTCGTTAGTATCAGTTAGGATTTTGTGTTCTTGGTGACTATTTCAGCAAATACAATCTTATCTTGAAATGTATATGAGAATCATTAAAAGGTCTTCCTGGGCATAGATGGGATAGTTACAAAGATAATCTCTTCAAGGCCAGGTTGATGAGACTGTGGTAGTAGCTGAGAAAGAAGAGGCAAGTGTTTCTGTGCTGGTCTGAGAATCATGCTAACTTAAGAGAAAAGCAGCAGTTTCATGGATTCTACAACCTAGTCCCCTGGAAGTAGGGGAACTACTATTGTGCCCTAGTATATAACTCTTTAACCCTGGATAGGATGTCATCCTTCCATAGGTGGATGTTCTATCCAGGATAAGAAGGCAAGCATCTGTAGCCCTGTGGCTTATATGGAAGAAAGCAGGTATTTCTGTGGAGAAATCTATCTAAGACTTAATAAATCCTGCTTTTATTTGTGGCCTTGTTGCTGTTTATGATAGTGAAGTGGCCCATTGGCCATAGTATTAATGGCATGCTAATTACATTTGACAAGGTCAAAAAAATTAGATTCTCTCACTAATAGCTTATGTGATCTGGGAAATTAAATCTCTTAGAACTTCAGTTTTGCATCTGTAAAATTCGGATAGCACATTTTCTGTGGTAGTTTTCTCTTCGTTACTAATTAATTTTGAGATAATTTTAGGTTGATTTGATAAGTGTGTTGGGTAAGCACATTGTGAGTACTGGGTTTAGTCCAGTCTTCTAGCGTTGGGAGTGGCCCTGGATGTTCTGTATTGTATTTCAGTGAAACTGTCCTCTGCCCACAGGATTCCAGCGAAAGCAGCTCCTCTGCACCAGCCACACAGTTCATCATGTTGCCTGTGCCTACTTACTCAGTTGTGGAAAATCCCTCCCCCATCAAACTGGTCAGTATGTGGAGAGTTCACAGTAATTAGGGCTCCATAAGCACCCTTTTCTACATAGTTTTCTAAAAGTCTTAGAGCCTTAGGACCCTTGGATTGGTAAAGGTCTCAGGAATTAAGTGATCCACATGTTCTAAAATTGGGGCTGCATAGGTAGAGCCCCACAGGATCCATGGATTCACCTCAGGGTATGTATAGACTACTAGAGAACATTGTCCTGGAATCAGTTCTATTGCTTTTATCAAATTTTTGGAAGCATACATAATTTTGAAAAAATTGAGGAGCCATTGATATTATTAAATAGTCATGTTATACAGATTTTTTAAAAGGCCCAGAGAAAAGAAAGGAAGTTCAAGGCTACTAAGCTACAAACAAGCCAGAGCCAGGATTCTGCCTTCTTGATTCTTTTTTTTTTTTTTTTTTTTTTTTTTTTTTTTTTTTTTTTTTTTTTTTTTTTTTTTTTTTTTTTTTTTTTTTTTGGTCCTGGGGATTGAACTCACAACCTCATACTTGCCAGGCAGGCACTTATGCCACTGAGCTAAATCCCCAGACCGTATCTACAATTCTTATGAACTCATTTATTCTGGTAACTTATAGATTCAATTAGATTTTCTGCAAAGGCAGTCATGTCCATAAGTAAAGTTTTAGTTTTATCTTTCTTTCTCTTTGTGTGTACTGGGAATCGAACTCAGGACCTTGCACTTGCCAGGCAGACACTGTGCCACTGAGCCATCTCCCTGGTTCCTGTATCTTCCTTTGTAATCTGGATCCATGATATCTTTTTTCTTGCCTTATTTTATTGTCTATAGATCCTGTAGTATAGTGCTGAATAGAAGTGCTAAGAGCAGATAAATTTGGATTTTTTTTTTTTTCATAGAAACCCTTTATGGAATTCAGGAAATTTCCTTGTTTTCCTAATATGTTAGGAGTTTTTTTTATCAGGAATGGATGTTTGATTTTGTCAGATGCTTTTTCTGTGTCTGTCAAGATAATTGAATGGGTTTTCTTTTCTAGTTGTTCCATATGGTGAACCTCATTGTTCTTCAAATATTAAACCTACCCAGCCTTGCTGGAATAAAACCTATTTGGCACTGATGTGTTTGTTCCTCTTACATAATGTTGGACTGCATTTGCTAAAATTTTGTTCAGAATTTTTGAACTTGTGTTCATGAGAGGTGTTGCCCTCTAATGTTTTATGGTTTGGCTTTCCTATTAGTGTAATGCTTTGTCTCATGACTTGGGAAGTATTTTATCCCCTTCTGTTTGTCTTAGTCACATTATTTCTTAAATGTTTGAATTACTAGTTAAGTTATTCAAGCCTGGAGTTTCACTTTTTTGCAGGGGAGAGATTTTAGAGACTATGTAATTTGAACCCTTGTTGCACAATGTAGCAAAGGGGTATTTACGCAGTAGACAAAAGCAAGGCGTCTCCTTCCATTTCTCTCTCTTTTTTTTTTAAGGATTTGGTTGTTTTCTCCCACTTTTTTTTTTTTATCAGATTTTATTGGTAAGTTTTAGATATACATAATGATCATGTTCATCATGGAGAATTTGTACCTGTACGTGATAATAATTTTTGTTTTTCCCATTCCTCTACCCTTCCTTCAACCCCTCCTTTCCTCACCCCATTTATAAAACCTTTATTTCCATGTTTCCCCCCTTCTTTCTTTTCCCTCTCCCCTCTTTCTTGTTCCTCTTCTCATTTGAACATTCCAGAGTTTTCTTTGTGGGAATGTTTTTAACTACAAGTATAATTTTTAAATTACATGCAGGATTACTTACATTATCAGTAGGTAATACAGTTTTTCAGTGAGCTTTTGATATTCTGTCTTTCAGAGGATTTGTCATTTTTTTAGGTTGTCAATTGAGTTGACATAACAAAATATTCCCTTATTACCCTTTTTTTAAAATTGTGGTAAAATAATACATGATGTAAAATTTATTACTTTAAACATTTTAAGTGAACAGTACAGTGGCATTAAATGCATTTCCAGAACTTATTTATTGTTCCAAATAGAAACTGTATATCCATTAAATAGTAACTCATTATTCCTGCTTTCCACCTGCTCAGAACCTGTTTTACCTTCTATGAATCTGTGTTCTAGGTACCTCATAAGTGAAATTGGGCAAATGATTGTACTTTTGTGTGAAGCTTTTTCACTTAAGGTTTTTAAGGTTTGTCTCTCTTGCATGAGAACTTTATCTTCATGACTAATCCTCCATTATGTATCTGTTCCACTTACTGTTTATACACTCATCTGTTGATAGGCATTTGGATTGTTTGCACATTTTGACTACTATATATAATGCTACTTGACTTAATTATACAAGTATTAGTTTGAATCCCTCCATGATATTCTTTTGAGTATGTAACAGTGAAATTGCTGGGCCACATGGTTATTTGTTCAAATTTTTGAGGAACTTTTATATCTATACCATTGGTAGTGATTTCATTTCTAGTTCCTGTTACTGATAATTTGAGTCTTTTTTTTTCCCCCCTCTAAGAAGCCTAACTAGAGCTTCATAAATTTTATTGGTCTCAAATAACCAGCTTCGGTATTACTGATTTTTCTCTCTTGTTTTTGCCTTCTGTTTCATTGATCATTTGCTCTTTTCTATTTTCTTTTTTGGTGTAGTTTTGTTTTTTTGACAGGATCTTGTTATATAGTTCAGGCTGGCCTTTAACTCACTATATAGCCTTGTCTGGGCTTGAACTCATGGCAGTCCTCCTGCCTTAGCCTCCAGAGTGCTGGCATTGCAAGCATGCACTACCTTGCCTGGCTCACCCTTACCTGTTTTCTTTTCTGATATAGATACTTAGTGTTATAAATTTCCTGCTAAATACTGCTTTAGTGCCATCCCACAAATTCTTTTTTTTTTTTTTTTGTACCAGAGATCGAACTAATGACCTTTCACTGGCCAGGCAGGTGCTTATGCTGCTGAGCTAAATCCCTGGGCACAAATTCTGATATAGTATATTTTTATTTTGTTTTAGTTCAGAATACTTTTTGATTTACTTCTTTGACCCTTGAGTTACATAGAAGTGTGTTAACTTACTTTCCAAATATTTGGGGGTTTTTCTAGATACATTTCAGTTATTGATTTATAATTTCTTTTGCGACCAGAGTTTTATGGTTTATAATACTTGGATCTCTTCAAATTTATGGAGCGTTGTTCAATGGCCCATTGTAGCTTATCTTGATAACTGTTTTATGTGCATTTCAAGAGAATGTATTTTCTGCTGTTGGAGTATTCTATACATGTCAAATTTTGAAAGTTTTTTTTTTGTGTGCGTGTACCACAAATCAAACCCAGAACCTTGGGCTTGCCAGGCAGGCGCTGTGCTCCTGAGCTATATCCGCAGCCCTGTACATTTCAAAATTAGTCAGTTTGATTGATGATTTTTTTTTCAGCATTTCTTATAGCCTTCCTAGCTTTATTTACTTGTTCTACCAATTATTGAGAAAAGGCATCTAGCCATTATTATAGATTGTCTATTTCTTTTTTCCCTTTAGAGCAGACTCTATTTATGGGGAAAGAAAACATGTCTAAGAGAGACAAAAGGGGTCCAGAGTAGGTTATCTATTTCTTCTTACAGTTCTGTTATTTTTTGTGTCATATATTTTAACTCTTACTGGTTGCATAAACTTTTTGAGTCATTATGTGCTCTTACGTGATGAATTGACCTGTTTATTATGAAATGACCATTTTTATCTCTACTAATAGTCATTGCTCTAAAATCTTACGTGATGTTCAAATTTTTTATTAGTATGATATCCCTTTTTCCACTTTCACTTTTAACCAGTTTATGTCTTTGTATTCAAAGTGGATTTTCGTTTTTTTGTTTTGTTTTGTTTTTTGTTTTTTTTCTGGAGGGGGCAGTATCAAGACTCAAATTCAGGACCTCATACTTGCCAGGCAGGTGCTGAGATTTTCCTTTTTTCCCCCTTGTAATAGCATATAGTTTTGATACAAAAGCAGGACCAGACAATGTATCTTTTACATGGAGAATTTAGGATATTTATATTTAATGTGATTATTGATATAGTTAGGTTTAGATCTGTTAACTATTTGTTTTAGTATCTTTCCTTTTATGAAATGGATTTTTACAGTCCATATTCTTTCCATTTTAATGGATTAATAGCTGTTGACTTTATTTTGATTATTTTAGTAGTTTCTTTAGAGTAATAGCATGCATTTTTAAATTAGCACACTCTTGTCTTACCTTCAGAAGGCCCTGCTACAGATAAACAATATGTTCATCATGAGATTTTTATTGTTGCTTTTTGAGATGGTGATCATTATGTTGCCCAGCTGGTTTTCAGCTCCTGGACTGTTAAGTGATCCTCCCACCTCACCCTCCCAAGTGCTTGGAACTGTAGGCCTTGGGTAACTGCTTGGCTAAACAGGATGTTTTTGGTTAAGACAGTTGTATCTTAAAATAGGAACAGCCACTGCATCTTGATTCACGGAGAAAAAAACTATTTATCTTGAGCCCTTGTGCACCTGAAAAGGATGTTCTTGCCAGAGGTGGTGGTGCACACCCATAATTCTGGCACTCGGAAGGCTGAGGCAGGAGGATCACTGCAAGTTTGAGACCAGCGTAGGCTGCATAGGGAGTTCAAGGCCAGCCTGAACTACATAGTAAGGCCTTGTCTCAAAAACAAAATAACAACAACAAAAGGAATGTCTGTTCTGTTATGCTCTAAAAAAGTGTTAGCCATGCCAGCATGGTGGTGCATGCTTGTAATCCCAGCACTTACAGTGAGGCAAGTTTATAAATTCTAGGCCAACTTGGGCTATATATAGCCAGACTCTGTCTTTTAAAAAATGAAAACCAAACAAAAAAAAAACCCAGGAAAAAAAAAATGAAGTGTCAACCAGGATCTTCTAGAAAAGTGTTTCGTAGATAATACTAGCTACTAAAACAGCATAGACTACTAGCATTTTTTTCTAAAGTCATTTCTATAGTCTACTCTTGAGTATTTCCAGGTTCATATGAATTTCCTCAGAGATCTAAGGGTTCTGAAGTTTTTATTCTGCTTCCTGGGGATGTTCAGTAAGAAGATTCTGTACTGGGCTATGGTCTTAAGAAAAGATAGAGGTATGTTACATCTCAGTAAAAATAGTTTCTCACAAACCTATATAATCTTTCACAGTTTACTGATTCTTTACCACATACTCCTTGAGACATATCTGTAAACTAGGAAGAGCAGGTAGATTTACAGGAGAAGAAACCAGTACCATAAGTAAAGGTGATTCACTCCCAAGTCATTCAGTGTAAGTGGTGAAGTTCAACTTAAAGACTGGTCTCCTTCATTGGTGCCACATCTCTTTGCAGTCATCCTTGACTTGGTGCCACTATACTAATCGGCCTTTCTATTAACATCCTGGCAGAAATTGCTGAGGTAGTTTGTTTCCCAAGAGAGATTTTTGCTTTTTGGCCAGACTAAGGAAGCTGGGAATACTCGCTGAATAAATATTTATAAGTGACATCTGATGGAGGAATATTTTCTTTCCAGCATTAATCTAGAAATGGCCATGTCTAATGAATGAGTGGTTTTTGTTTCTGGAGTGTAATAACCCATTGTAATACATTTTGCTGAAAGGGAGATCTTCAGAGAAGGTGGAGGCCATGGCTCAATCTATTCATATGCAAATAACTTAATTCCTGTTATCAAAGGACCTGGTTTCTATTCCTGGACTTTCTTTTGTCTTTTTCCTCAGTGACATGGGTTTCTTTTTATATCCCTGATTCTAAAGTCCTGGGTTCTCTGATTTTTAACTACTAAGAATAAAGATGAAGCAAAATTTTTGAAGTACTTAGAGCCAGAAGGTGCAGTGAGGTACACAGAAGTAATTGCCCACCAAAAATCCAGATGTAAATTCTGGGGTCTGGTCTTGCCCTGAGTCACTTTGAGACTAAGTTTTTAACTACTCTGAACCTCAGCAGTCAAAATGCCTACTGAAAACCTTGCAGAGTGTATTAAATGAGTTCTTGGCAGTGTTTAGCATTGTATAGTTGCTCAATTTACAGCAGCTGTCAGTGCCTTCATTCTTCTAGTACTTCACTGTGTTAACTGTGAACTGCTGTCTTTCACCTTTTGGACTCAAAGTTTCCTGGTTTCTGAAAAGAAGGACTTGTACGTTAGGACTCTGCCAGTGCTGACTTTCTGTGGTACCATAAACAGCTGTCCTTTTATAAAGTATATCCTAATGTATTGCTTGTAATGAACAACAGAGTCTGGGAGAGATTGGACACATTTGATTCTGCTACTTTTGTTTTTTAACAGACCACTACCTATACCCGCCGGGGCCATGGGACTTGCACCAGTCCAGGTTGTTCCTTTACATATGTCACCAGGCATAAACCACCTAAGTGCCCAGCCTGTGGTAACTTCCTAGGAGGAAAGTGGATCCCAAAGGTAAGGGTCCTTTGGCTCTCATTGCTTTGGAAGCCCAACAGAGTAAGCTTCCTGTTGCCCCTAGGGACAGATCACTTTTCTGTTTGTTTTGTTTTGTTTGTTCTTTGAGACAGGGTTTCACTATACAGTTCAGGCTGGCCTTGAGCTCACTATGTAGCCCAGGCTGGTGTCGAACTCACAGTGATCCTCCTGCCTCAGCCTCCTAAGTGTTGGGAATTACAGGTGTGCACCACCATGTCTGGTTCCTGTAGTCTAACTCTTTATTTTTACAATATATGTCTTTGCCTCCCCTTTACTCCTGCTCTCTTTCCCTTCCACACTCCCTCCCTTCTTTCCTCTTGTCTCTCTTGGTTATTAACTAATTGGTTATTATGTGTCTGAAGTAAGTACATAGTACTGTATAGTGTAATGGATCATGACTCACTGTAAATGCTTAATCTTCCCTAAAATATCTCTAGGTTTGGATGACTTCTCTCTATACCTTTATCACTTACTTAGCAGTTATTACAGTTTGACAGTGTTTCTGTTTATGTCATGTTGTGACCTCCATAATGATCTTTAAACCCCCTACAGCTTTTAGCCATAGAAGATGCTCAGTAAATAAATGAGCATCACAGTTAGGTTCCCATGAGATTCAATGTGGTGTGTTCTATTACTTGTATATTTGGCACTGACTAGATAAACTATTTTCCATGCTTTTCATATGATACTAAATTTTTAGATCCAAAATGCATGGTATACATGGTTAATTCTCAATGAGCTCAGACAGGAGAGAGACAAGGACTGGAATGGATGAGGAAAGTTTAGTAAAATAGATGGTTTTGAAGGATCAGTGGCATTTGCCTAGTCAGTGACAGTGAACCTTTTAGACACTGCTGCTCAAACTGCAACCCATTTATCTATTTCAAAGTGCCAGCACTTCAATTAAACCTGCATATTGAGGTTTTAGTTTAGAAAAAAAACAACTCATGCACTTCGGTCTCCTGCCACCAGAGAGGGCTCTGAGTGCCTGCTGTGCTGCATGTGCCATAGGTTTGCCACCATTGGCCTAGGTTTTATAAAACTGGCTTAGGGTACGATTGTGGTTGTCATGTGTTTAACTTAGAATGATCCCCTGAGATACTAATTTATACAGAGACAAGGATTATTTTGGCTTAGAATTTGGAGGTTTTAGCCAATGATTTAGATCTAAAATGTCCTCTAAAAGTGTCAGGTGTTCAAAACTGGGGCCTGGTCAAAAGAAGTAGGTCACTGAGAACATGACTGAAAAGGTGTATTCTTCACCTCAGTTCCTCTCCTCCTTGTGCTTTTGGGTGCCATGGGTTGAGCAGCTTTTTTTCACTATGTGATTCCATCATGCTATTTCTGTTATGGAGCCAAATAACTATGAACTGAACCCACTAAACCCATCAGCCAAATAGACTTCTCTTCCTTAAAGTTGTGGGTGTCAGGTATTTTGTCCCAGTGATAAGAAAGTGCTATAACTATTATAGTCTGTGATCATTTGGCAGAATTGTTTTGGTGCCTTGACAAGACACACCATAATGATAGTGTGTGGTGACACAAAACTGCTTACCCCGTGACTAGGAATTGAGAGGGAGAAGAGCGGGGTTCCACAATTCTGTTCAGTGTACCCTCCCAGTGAACTAGAACCTTCCACTGGTTTCCACCATTTCAACTCACTGTAGTCTCCTAATAGCACTACTTTGAGGGGCAAGGCTTTTCCACATGGACCTTTAGGGGACTCCTAAGATTCAAACGCTAGCAATAATTAATACAGTTTTGGAGTTCTTCATTTTGGACTTGCTTTCCAAGTTTTTACCTGTGTGACCTAGGACAACTGTGACCTAGGACAGCTTATACCTTTTTCTTGATTTAGGTTTCTTCTTATCTGTGAATAAAAGTTCATAACAGTACTTAACTCATTAAGGCCTTTGGATGGGTCAAGTGAAATTATCCAGGTAGAGTGGTTGGGAGTTTCCTACACACATTAAATCCTCAGTAAAATGTACCTTGTCATCATCATATCTAACATTAGTGCAATTATATCTGTTATTACTATTCATGTCATCATAACTGGGCTTAGGAAGGACCTAGCGCTAGTGTCTCAGGAGGGTCTGTTGCGTGCTTGAGCCCTTTTTCTCTGGTGTGCCTTTGAAGCCATCCATTTATTCCCACTCTGTTCCCCAAAGATGTGTTTTGCTAGCTACAATAGGGATGTTAAGTTGGATAGCATTCAGAACCCTCTTTAGCCCTTCACCAGTGCAAAACACCTCTATGAAATGATTTTGGGTTCTTTACTTTTCAGGGAGATAATTAAGGTGGGCTTTTCTCTCCCTTGGCCTGTTTTTACCTTGAACTTTTGCACTTCTCATATGTGCACGCCCATGTGTGTTTGTTTGTTTGTTTATTTATTTATTTATTTTGGCTCAAATGGTGGTTGAAACATGGTTCTCTTACTGAAAGAAACTGAATGAGTCATGTTTTTGTGGTTTCTCCATGAAAACAATTTATTTCCTTACTTACCCACACACTTCTTGACTTGCGCAGTTAGATTTTCCCTTCCTTCAACATTCAAATGAGTGAGAAGAAAAGGTGACATTTCAGTAGCTGTGCACTTTGAAATTCAGGGGTAAAAGTGATTGGTTATCAGTTCTTCAGTTTCTAGCTTAGGAAAAATAGACTAAAGAGAAATGATCTGTTAAGTTCGTGCAGATGACTTTGCCAGCACCTTTTCTACTGAGTCATACTTCTCAGGGATTGCTGTGCTGTTAACTACAGAATCTTAAATTTCTTAGTTCTGATGTTTAAGGCTACAAATATAAATCTTTTGTACAAACTCCAAAGGTGTCTGTGCCAGTCAGGAAATGACTGATTTATTCTTACACTGTCACAGAGTTCAGACTGACTAGAATTAACCCAAATCTGTGACATAGTTCCCAATGAATTGGATGGGGCAAAAGAAGAGTGTATAAAGTTAGTTGAGGGCTTCATTCTTAGGGGCTCTGATGGCAGAAATTGAGGCCTATGAGTGGGCAACTATTGTAATTTCCTTGCATCTTGAGAGAAAGCAATATCTAAAATGTGGGTTGGACCAGGGATAGTACACACCTATAATCTCATCCCTCTGGGAGACTGAGATAGGAGGATCGTATTTTCTCATTATCGGTGACTTAGCAACTTAGTGAAACCCTGTCTAAAAATTTAAAAATCAATAAGGATGTAGCTTAGTATAGATACCCTGGGTTCAATCCTTCATACACAAAAAGGGTATAGGTCAAGAGCAAGTAGTATGGCTCAGTGATGAGTACTTACCCTGGTTTCATCCACGGCACCAAAAAGGATAGAGGGTAGGTGGAAATACGGAAATTTTGAGATCAATAGGTAGTATTTTTGCTCCAATATTTTACATCATTCTTTATGCAAAAGGATTTTTGTCTGAAATAGCCTGCTTAATAGGTAGTGTATTGCTCAAAGATCACTTCTCAAGATACTTTAGTCTCCTGTTTCTTTGCTGACTTTTCTCTGTCCTGAAGTAAATAAGCTTCTGTGAAGTTTAGTTGGAAATTTTCATATTTTCTCCATGTTTCTTCATGTGTTAGACTCTGGAAATGTTTTCCTGGCAAGTTCTTAAAGATCAGGAAAAGTACACTGGCCAGGCAGTTTTGAAAGTGTGAGTTTGTAACAGGACCATAATTTTGAGTTTATGCTCCTGCACAGTGAAGAATTGGTTTACCCAAAATGGTGTTTTGCTTTTTTTGACAAACATTGAGAGCCAATCCTCTAGTATTTCATGGTGGAAAGTGAGGATTTATAAATCTTACCTTAAACCACGTAACTAATTAGGAGTGAAACTGAGTATAAATAGAACCCAGCTTTTATGTTTTATGTCTCCTAGTTTATGGTACCTTTCATGATGTATTTGGAAGGAAGAAAACTTACTGAAATCTGCCCCAGAGAAAAATCACTGTTTAAAAAGTAGAGTGTATACATTTGTGTGTGTGTGTGTGTGTGTGTGTGTGTGTGTATATATATATTGCTGTTTCTCCATAGTGATGCTGACTGAATAAAAACTAAGACATCCAAAACTTTAACAGTAGATCTGAGATAGCAGCTGCATTTTTAAAAAAGCAAACTTGAATATTTTCTAGCACACAATTTATATGTATGAGTTAGTTTGACCAAGTGAAGTAGATGGGTTAGGATTTGCAAGGAAAACAAAACAATACAGGACACATAATTTATAGTATTATTTTGTCATAGTCACCCAAAGAGTCAAATACAAAAGAAAGAGTGCAGGAAATCGATCCACACATTTAAGACCCAAAGAATCCAGCTGAGGGCCTGGATCCCATGGCAACATCCTGCACGAGTCCAGCTGAAGACCTAGACAACGCTCCCCTCCATGAGTCCAGCTGGAGGCCTAGAGCCCATGACAATGACTCATGCAAGTCTGTGTCACAGTTCTGTGCTGGGAAGGTCCAAAGGTCAGTGGTGGAAGCTAGAAAATCTATGCTAGTGGGGTGAAGGTTCTGTGCCAGTAGGCTGATGGAGATACACTGGAGCCAGGAAGCAACACTCAAAGTAAGGACCAGAGCCCTCCCAAAAAGTACCACACCATTCTCAGTGATGAATCCCAAACTCCTCCAACAATGAGAACAGCTGAGTTCATGTCAGGAAGCCAACGTGACAGACTTCTCCAGGAGATTGAACAGCACACCATCTTCCCCTCCAGAGGCAGGAAGTGATAGATGCTCCAAATAAGAACCAGAGCTCCCCCAAAGTGAACTGCAGCCATTCTCAGCGACAATGAGGTCTGAGCTCCTCTGATAGTGAAAACAGCCAAGTTCGTATAAGGAAAGAAGCTCATAAGCTCCTACAGGAGAACCAGTAGCAACAGGAAAACCAACAACAACACTTCTACCTTTCCAGTGTTCCTTTTTATGTTGTTGGCAACAGTTCTCAGGTGGGCCATTCACTAGCACACCACGCTGATTCAGTTCAGCTGGTGTTGACTACCAGTTGTCAATCCACAACAGCATATGTGTATAAAGTTGCTGAGGGGCTAGGTTGTATCTCAGTGAGAGAACACTTGCATCTCATAAAGAGGCCCTGGGTTTGATTCCTAGCACTGCAACACAAACAAAATAGAAGATTTACCTGAAAGATAAGGTGTTCCTGAAGGACATGGAAACACTGATGTTAAGTTGTGACCATACTGGAAATGATTGAACCTCATAAAAGCACCACCAAGGTAAACAGCTTTTAGATCCAATGTGGCAATGTCAACCTCTTTCTAGATATAGAAAACTGGCCATTGAGCAGTCAGAAGTCAAACAAACAGACAAAATCCCAAGATTTAGTAAGAAATTTCTTCCGAAAACCCTGCAATCAGAAGACTTAGATTCATACCAGTTTTATAATTGGGATATTAAGTAAGCCTTTTCTTCTTGTTGGGTTTCAGTTTCTGTATGTTGCCCATACATTATTATTCAGAGGATCAAGTGAAAATATTTGTGAATGTTATCAGTGTAAAATGCCTTATGCATACAAGGTATTCTTATTTTTTCTAGGAAAAGCCAGCCCGAGTCAAAGTGGAATTGGCTTCAGGCATCTCCTCCAAAGGTTCTGTGATTAAAAGAAATCAACCACCTGAGCAGAATTCCTCTAAGGAAAATGCCTGCAAACTGATTCTGGAGAATTCAGAAGCTGTAAGCCAGCTTTTAAATATAGCTCCTCCAAGAGAAGTGGGTGAGGAAAAGGAGTGGGAGGAAGTGATTGTCTCCGATGCCCATATTTTGGTTAAGGAAGCTCCTGGGATCTGCGGTACAGCAGTCAACAAGATGCCAGTTGTCAAGCCTGAAGTTACTCTAGGGACAACTGAGAAGGACAGTTGTGGAGTAGAAATACCACCACCACCAGCAGCCGAGGGTACCAGTACCTCCACCCAACTCCCTGCTCCTAAAAAGCCCACAGGGTAAGTCATTGTGAGTGTATTACTGGGAGTGTATTTAGATTAGCAGCTGGTGTGCTTTGCCGCTGTCTTTATAGCATTCATGAGAGAGACAGCAGAGCCCAGTTAATGGTTCCTTTTGTAGAAATAGAAAAACCAAGGCCTAGAGATATGTAATGATTTGCCTTTCTCTGCATTCTGCTATCCACACACTGCTGTTAGAGTCTTTGTGTAGCTTTTCTTATGAAACTCCTAAAGCAGTTGTTAGAGTTTTGTTGGTGTAGGCTGTGGGCAATGTGACAAACTATGAGTCAGCAGTCCTGGACAGGAGACCTAGAAAGAGAGTCCTTGTTAAGGTACCTTATAAAAGGAGTCCTCCCTGATAGAAGATTTAGTTCTAGTCTTAAAGTCAGTTCATGCTTCTGGACTTCAGTTCTTTGTTCTGAAAAGTCCGCATCCTCATAGGCTAACTGTGCAGATTGAGAAAGAGTATGTGTAAACTATACAAACCAGTACCTTAAAAACAGGTCAGAGTCACTAAGTTGGGCTTTTTCTTACCTTTTCTTTCATTACTAATGGCTTATTTGGATTCAGTATATAGCCCTTTCTAGCTCTGTTTTGTTCATGTAACTGAAGGCCCTTATTTGTTTATATCATGGTTCTTTTTCATCTGGGAGCAACTTTACTCCCAGGGGACACTTTAGCACTGTTCAGAGGCATTTTTGGTGAACTTGTTGCCAGCATCTAGAGGAATGCAAAATACCCTTCAATGCACTGGGTAGCCTCAGCAATAAGAAGTGATCTGGTTCCATATTATACTTTTGTGTCTTTTTAATGACCCCTTAAAGTGTAAATAGTTACTATCCTATTTTACATATTGGAAATTTGAGATTAATGGAAGAGTAAAATTACTTGCCCAGGGTCACTCAGCTGCATGATGACTGAATTCCCTCAGCAGCAGGGATGGAACCCAGAGGCTTTCTTCTATTGAGCTACATTTATAGTTGTTTTTATTTTAAGACATCTCACTATGTTGTCCAGGCTGGCCTTGAACTTATAGTCCTTCTGCCTAATCTTACTGATTTGCTGGCCTTATAGGCATGTATCAATGTACACAGCTCAAAATATTTCTAAAACCTGATATTTTAACCACTTACTGTCCTCTAGTAAAATGCTATATGGAGCTAGAGTTATAGCTCATTGGCACAGAGCCTGCCTAGCAAGCTCCAGGCCCTGAATTCAATTCCTGGTACCAAAAAAAGTGCTATATGGAGATTGTGCTTTGGTTTTCTACCCCCTTTGATCAGAATTTGCAGATTTTCTTTTTTGTTTTTCATTAAAAAAATTTTTTTTAAAATTTTTTCAGAGTTGACCTACTCACCACGAGGCCCAGAACCCCAGAGCTTAAAGGCAGAGCACGGGGCAAGCCCTCATTACTGGCTGCAGCGAGACCCATGAGAGCGATTCTGCCAGCCCCAGCTAATGTGGGGCGAGGCAGCAACATGGGACTGCCTAGGGGGAGGCAGGCCTTTTCCCTGAGTGGTAAGGGCTGAAACAGACATGGGAGGAGGGCTTTCTAGTGGGAAGCCATGAGGTTGAGAATGGAGATGAGAATGTGGGGAGACTAAGGGCACAAAAGTTACCAGTTTGTCTCCTGGTTCTCTCAGATAAAACTTCCTCTGTCAGGACTTGCGGCCTAAAGCCAAGCACACTGAAGCAGCTGGGCCAGCCTATACAGCAGTCATCCAGCACTAGTGAAGTGAAGGTAAGACCATTCCCCAGAGCAGAGCCTGTGTGGGCGGGCGTCTGGCCACTTCTGCCTAACAATTCAGAATGTCTGCAAAAGCAGGCCTCAGACCCCAGATTTACAGTGGTAGACCTCTGCGAGGTAAGCAGAATGATTTCTCTATTGTAAAGTAATTTCTTTTTATAAACTGAATTTATGTTTTCAAGCCTTTTATTTAGATATAAGGTATAATTTAGAACAAAAAAAAAAAAATCCCCCGAATAAAAGCACTACGAGGAATACCTGTATATACTTTACCCAAAGTCACCTATTAAGGTATTAGCTCAATTGAGTTTGATCCCTGGTACAAAAAAAAAAAAGCCAGGGATTTAGCTGAGCAGCATAAATGCCTGCCTGGAAAGCATAAGGTCATGAGTTCTATCCCTGGTACAAAAAAAAAAAAAAAAAAAAGATACTAGCTTATTTTACTTTATCATTTTTTTGTTCGTGCTGCCCTCTTATGTGTGTGTATATGCACATGTTTGCATAAAATATACACAATTTAAGGGTAAGTTGCATGGCCTTTTATTTCTTAATGCTTCCTTGTGTATTTCTTAAAAATAGAGGTATTCTTTTACTGAAATGTCTTTGTACTAGATAGTGTATTTATATTCTAATGCTTTCAGTTTTACTCAATTATATCCTTTATGTAGCATTTCCCTCTCAGTCTTTGACCACATACTGGATTTAGTTGTCATGTCTGTTCAACCACCTTGTACAAATGAATGCATGGCTATTAGAGAAAATACAGAAAATTGATTGATTAATCTACTAACAATCTGATATGCTCTCTTTTAGCTTTCAGGTCTTTCCGTGTGTGTGTGTGTGTGTGTGTGTGTGTGTGTGTGTGAGTGTGTTTTGTGAGACAGGATTTATGTAAACCAAAATCTGTATATTCAAATACATTTATTCTTAGACTTTATTTTTTTATTTTAAAGAGGATAAAACAAAACAACAAAGGTCAGAAGAAAACAATGTAAGTGACACAGGATTTCAAAGCAAGACAACAGGAGATCAACAGTAGCTACCATGTCTCTTGTTTTCTTCAAAATAGTTGTCTATATCTTCACACACAATGAATTCAAGCAAAACAAATTAGTATAAAACTGATCAAAACGGAAGAATTAAAGCATTACAGGCCTTCAAAGCCAGACAATAGAAAAATCAACAATGGCTACTATAATATCTCTTGTTCTCTTTAAAATAGCTGTCCATACCTTCATATATTTTGAAATTAAATAATACAAAACAGACTAAAACCATTCTAAACAAAGAATAAAAACATTACTGGATAGACTGGGTTTTTTTAAGTCTTTATATCCATGTGTGGCCAGAATAATTATTGCCAAAGCCTCTAAATCACCATTTCGCAAACTTAACATGACCTGAAGTAACACACACATTTTTTTCTTGTGTGTGTATGTCTGCTTCTTTGGGTGTTTTCGTGGTGCTGAGGATAGCAAGGAGGACCTTGTGCATGTTAGGCAGTACTCTGTCATTGAGTCGCACTACACAGCACAGTAGCAAAAACATTTTCACATTATAGCCAGTAAATGGACATATTAAAAATGTAGGAACCAGGCATAGTGGCTGTAATCACAGCTGCTGCAGCAGGAGGCTGCGGGAGGAGGATCACAAGTTTGAGCTCAGCCTGGGCAACTTAGCAATGCCCTGTTTCAAAATAAAAACTGAAAAGACCTGGTGCTATGTAGGACCTCTGGGTTCAATCTCCAGTTCCACAAAAAAAAAAAAAAAAAAGTTTCTACCTTTATATGTAGTCACTTGTGGTACGTCTTCATAAAATACTGGCTTAAATTAATTTCACCTTCCCTCGGTGTATTGTAACCTATAGTTTCAAAACTGTCATGAACCAGAGTAAAATAGGAGAATCAGTCTGCCATCTCCTGTACCTGTGCTTTTTCAGGTTTCTTCCCCTCCCCTCCCCTCCCTTTTTCTTTCTACAATTCTAAACTTTCCCTGGCAAGAACATCAGTGGGCTTTTACTTGAAGGACTGTTTGTCTGCTACCCAGATGGTAGTGGCCACTCTGGGTTTATGTGTGTGATCTTGCGGTGTGAATGAAGGTATCTAGCTAACTTTCAGCTCCTTTAGAATCCCTTCATATACATACTGTAACTTTTTTCTGTAGTTTCCCTTTGCTCAGCACCCCTGGATATTTGTTAAAAACTACAAACTCTTGGTATTCTTGAATCAGTTAACAGGTACATGAGATCTTTCTGAAAATTAACCTAAATTCACTGTTACAGAATAATTTTAATTTAGAATGCCTTCTTTATCTTTTTCTGTTGAAGTAAAATGTGCATTCCCTAAAGGATCCTGGACAATTTTATTAATGGTGGTAAAGAGGGAAAATGACGGTCTTCCTCTCTGCCAACCTGTGAATAGTTTTAAGATGACTTATGTGCTAAAATTGTTCAACCATATGTATATGTGTAGATCACTGTTACATTCTTTTACCACCTGATTGTAGTTGTAAATTTGATTTATAGTGTTTCTAATACACAGTGTTAGAAGCTATACAGAGAGATGACAATCCCTGGACTTAAACAGTGTTCTTTGATGGGCCAGTGACTGCCAGTTAGCAGTGCAGAGGGCTCAAAGAGCACAGTCTGCCAATTTCCTAGGGCTGCATTTCCTCAAGTTGTTTTAGGAACAAAACCTCAAGAGTCAAGCTGAAGTATAAAGCAGCACTAAATAACTTGTTTTGATCCACAGCTACCAAGTGGCCCAAACAATAGGACGTCTCAGGTGAAGGTTGTAGAGGTCAAGCCTGATATGTTTCCTCCATATAAGTACAGCTGCACTGTCACGCTGGTAAGTGTGCAGCTAGTGCTGGGTTGACCTGGAGGTGGTTTTGATTTTGGGGTCAAGGGTGTGGAAGCTAGCGGACAGGTCAGAGGTACAGAGAGCGAGAGAAGGATCACGTGTAATCACTGATGCTGAAACCCCCAAAGCTGGTACAAATAATAGTTGCAGAGTGAATCTGCTAGATCATTTTGGGTTTTTTCCCAGGTAGTTGTAAAACACAGGATAGCTGAGATGAATATAGTTTCATTCAGAGCAGTCAAATCTGAGAATCCAGGTTTAAATTCAGTAGTCTTTGAACCTCTTAGCCTAGAAGGTGTGGTCCACAAATAAGTATAGACAGAGTTGCAGCATGTTGTCTTTCCTAAAACACACATTCAAAACTAATATCTAAAGGGTTTGAGTAGTGCTTTAGTAAAATAAAGCGTTTTATTTTGTTTAGCCTAGTGGTAGCAAACCTCCTGCAAGCATGCTGCAGCAGGCTGTTGGTATTTTTGAAAGTTCCAAAAGATTTGCCATCACTGGCCTAGTACTTCCTGTCAGAGTTTTCTCCTCCTCTTCTCCTTTATTTTTTAACATAGCACACATCAACATCCCAATAAATGAATATGTGACTGTGGGGTCATCACATAACATAATCAGCATGGAGCAGTGAAAGAGTTGACTTACTCCAAATGTAGTTCTGGCTCTACTGCTAACATGCCATAAGACCTAAAACAAGGCTTTCCTTCTCTAGTCCTCAGTGTCACCATCTAGAAAATACTATATTGATTTAGGTATCTTTGGGGTTTCTATCACGCTTGTTCTCCAGCTCTGCTGATCCATAAGGTAACAACCAGCCAGATGTGTTTTGGCACTTTTTCTGATTTTGCAAGAATAGCTGGATTTTTAAAATTCTCACCTGATAGTGACAGACAAGTTCATAAAGGGTCTTTCATTATTCAAAAAATACTTATTAGCCAGGTGCATAGCACATTTTGTAGTCCTAGCTGCTTAGAAAGCTGAGATAGGATTATTTCAGCTCTTGAGTTGAAGACCAGCCTTGGCAACACAAAAAAGGAATAAATAAATATGATACAAAAATATATAATATATATTTATGAATATATAATATACATTTTTATATATGGAGGAAGAGAGAGGGAGATGGAGAGACGAGAGAAAGAGAAAGAATGAACAGGACCGCAATTTGGTGGGTTAATGATACCCAGTCTGGCCTCAGCCCTAAACAGAATACATCTCTTCTCTTGGAGAACTAATGACTTAATTACTTTCTTCTCCATGCCCTCTCTATCTTCCCTGTCTTTGGCTGTAGGAGGCTGCTAGGCTTACCATCTATGAAAACTGCCCAGAATTCTCTCTTAGGCTGATTAGTAGTAACTTGTCATAGGAACTTAGATGTTAAAACTTTAAGATAATCCAAGTCACAGTTTACCTTTAAGTAGGGCTTGAAATCTTTTCTCCCTCTTTGGTGCTGGGTGGAGCCCTGAGGTCCTTTGAGCTAAGCAAGACCTCCCCGACTGAGGCTGCATCCTTCCATCCTCTAGGACTGAAGTCTTTAGAAACCTTTAGTTTGCTACAGTGTAGCATTCTTCTTTTGAACAGATTGCTTTATTCTACTTACTGCCTAGACCTTGAAGACATTTGAATTTCTGACCCTTGAGAATTATCTTACTTGTTTGATAGATTATGTAGCCTGTGTTAAAATTAAAAATCATTACAGAAAAGGAATCTCACTTCAAGACTCTAGAAGTTAGGCTACATCTGATTTGTGTGGTACTATGCCACTTTCGTGTCTGATTTACTGACAGCTTGTTTGACCTAACTTCTGTAAAACTGAGCATTGATCTTACTTTTTTTCAGGATTTGGGCTTGGCTACGTCAAGAGGCAGGGGAAAGTGCAAGAATCCCTCTTGCAGCTATGTCTACACTAACCGGCACAAACCTCGGATTTGTCCCAGCTGTGGTTTTAACCTTGCCAAAGACCGGACTGAGAAAACCACCAAGACTCTTGTGAGTTCCCCAAACATATCCCCTGGCTTTGGGTTGTGCTCTGTTGGTGAGCCTCTTTTAGTAGGAATGAAAGAATTTCTTGATATGTGATTGGTATCTAGAACATCAGGACCAGAACCAGGTTATAAGTTCTGAACCTGAGCAAGTACCTTCTCTCTGGGCCGTGACCTCCTTGCCAAGGTGAGGGATCCACCAAAGTCTTAGGTGTTCTGTGTTGCAATAGTAAAATACCTGAGATTGGATAATCAGCTACTTAGAACAAGAAGCTAGAGAGTGTTCACTTCTAAAACAGAGCTGCTTCTGGAATAACTCTATAATACATTAATCTGTAGATTTAATCCATTCATGAAGGCAGAGCCCTTGTGACCCTATCACCTCTCAGAAGTCCCACCTCAAATTCCATTAATAAGTTACTTTGGAAATTAAGTCTAACACATAAAATTTGAAGGGATACATTCAAACCATAGTAACCAGGTCCTTGATGTCTAAGATCCAAGAGTTCAATCACTAATGAGAATGGCAGCCCAGACCTTAAATAGTACATGGAAGAAGAGTGGGATTTACATCCTCTTAGAGTAAGACCTGGTGTAGGACCTGTAAGTTGATTTATTCCTTCTGTAGTGAAACCTAGTGCCAGCACTTAGTAGATTAGAGCACTACTTCGAAGCAGGTTCCTTGAAAAGCTTTTACCTCATCGCAAAGCTTGGTTCTAGCAGTCTTAACAAACCTGTCCTCTGAAGCTGGACCAAACTACTTGAATAGTAATAATATATTTCTCTTGGTACCTTAGGGCCCTTTTTAAAATTATTAGAGCCAGGGGAAAAAAATAGACATTTTTAGAGGTCCTCAGAATTTCCATACATGAGGTTTTACAAATGAACAGAAAGTGACAGCTCTTGAAAGGGAGTAGAATGAGAATGAAGAAAAAACAAAAAACTTCTGTCATGAACTCATCTGCTTTGGGAGAGGAGATATGGAGGGAATGACACACATTAAACAGGTCAACATCTGAGGTTCCAAGATAGAAGCTGGCCCCTCTAGCTCTAATCTGGTCTTTGAAAGATGGACAGGATTTGGATAGAACGTATGCTCAAAAGAGATGGGCATGAATGAAAGTAAGAGTGTGAGTGTGGCGGGTGGGCTGGGGTTAGGAACGTAAGGAGTGAAGAGCATGTTAGGACCACTTCGTGGAAGGTCGTGTCAGACTGGGAGGTTTGCTCCTTAGGCACCGGGGTCCCATTCAATGTCCATGAGCCAGAGGGAAGTGTATTTCAGAAGGAGACTGACTTAGAGGAGTTTGGGAATAGACAAGTGTAGAAACAGGGAGAAATACTTCCAGCCTAAAGCAGTTGTTTGTATGTGGCAAGGCACCTTTATGGTGATGAATCTCACTAGCTGGTCTCTAGCTCAATTTCAGTACTTGAGATGGTATTCTGAGGTCACTGTCCTTGAGAGAAAGGAAGTTGAAAATAAGTATGTGAGTACTGGTGGCTTAATGGAAAAAGCCCTGGCATTAGAAATTTAGAGAGCTGGCTAGAAGTGATCTGAAAGTCTCCAGTGCTGAGTTTTAGCTTTCCCATCAGTAAGCTGGATTAGATCCAGGCATTTTACTCAGTCAGGAGCTGTTGGAAAAGACTTGGACGGAGCTTCAGGGAATCTCTGTGCCCCTGCAATTGCATGCAAAATGTGCCCATAGTCTTCGTCAGTTTCTCTTGCTCCACAGGATGCTCTTGCTGGAGTTAAGCTTTCTCCTAGATTTTCTACGCAAGTTATGTCTCTTCCATAGCATTAATCATCATTTGTTAAATGCTTCTTTTAACTCTGTAGGAGACTGTAATCTTTTCTAGGCATTTTTTTAAGTTCAACACTTTTTAAGTGGAACTGCCTGTGTGTGTGTAGCTGTAGTTAGGGGATGGAGTTGAATTCTGTGTAGGTAGATGCTCTGAATGTTCCTTCTGCTTCCCATTTCATTTTGGCTATTTGTGTAGTTTACAGTGTGGAAATGGGTGTTGCTTTCTAGGTCTAAGGTTATAAAGAGACTTCTTGTATCAGGTCAAACAAGACTTTTTGCCAGTTGATTTTTAAATCCCACTCTTACATCCCTCTGTCTTTGGTTAACTTATAGCTGCCTACCCTTAAAATCCTCATCTTTAGACCTTACCTCACCATCAGACTCTTCTTCATCCACCAATCTCTTAAAAGTTCAGAGGAATAGAATGCAATTACTGTTTTCCAAAATACAAGACTGATCAGAAATAGGGCCTTTGTGTATGTTACCCTTTGGAGCCACCTGGTGGCTGTACATTTCCTGCCCAGTTTATCTTCATCTGCTGTCGTTAAGACCACAGAGTCTCAAGTCTGAGATGGTATTCAATCTTTTCTGTCCTTTATCTCTGGCTTGGTACTAGAGGACAGTATTCCTGCTACATGGTCTCCAAGCTCATGGTTTACTATAGTCATGCTTGGGGACATACAGCCTCCTAGAGCAGCTTATTCTAGTGTCCACCACTATTAGCATACATTGAATGCCACCTATGGACAAGGCCATCAGAATTGAATTGGGACATGGCCTGTTCCCTTGAGGTGCCTGCAGTTTAGTTGGGAAAAGACAAATAACCCAGTTATTACAGGCAGTGAGACAAAAGTTATCATAGGTATGCATAATTAATGTTTGACTCTCCTTGTTTTTAAAAATTAGTTTCTACAAAGAAGTATATGACATGTCCAGCAAGTATGAAAGCATCTTTTGTAACTCAGGCCTTATGTTAGTTTTGGGAATGAAAAAGTAAGCAGGGAACCTGTCCTTGCTGAAGAGGACGAATGGTGGCTTAGCAACTGAAATGGTGAATCTTGTAGTAAAGGGAAGCGCTTGAGGAATAAAAGGAGGGAGTAAGCATGCTGTATTGGCAAAAAGGGTCAGGAGAAACCTCCACTGGAAAAAAAATCCACTGCAGGGCCCATTTTTTTTCAAGGTTTTTTTTTTTTTTTTAATTTAAAGGGATAAAACAGAAAAAGGAGAGAAATATTACAGAATTTCAAAAAAAACATAAACAGTAAGAAATCACTAGTTGATAAATTACATATTGCTCTTTTAGAAATAGTTGTTCAAGTTACAAAATTAAAGCACACAAAATAGACACTCAAACAGTGAGACTGCAAACAGATCTGTTCAACAATCAAACAAGAACTAAGAAATATGGGTAACAATCCTGCACACATAAATATACATGCAGTTACATCTTTTATAGCACTTCCTATTTTCTCTTTTTTACAATAGCAATTATACATTTTTTTTATTTAAGAGAAAAAAAAACAGGAAAAAGGTCGAAATATTACAGAATTTCAAGAAAAGAAGATAAACAGTAAGAAATCACTAGTTGATATATTACATATTGTTCTTTTAGAAATAGTTATTCAAGTTACAGAATTAAAACACACAAAGTGGACACTAAAGTAGTGAGAGTGCAAACAGATCTGTTCAGCAATCCAACAAGAACCTAGAAATATGGTCATCAATCCCACACATCTAAACTTACATGCAGCTATATCTTTTATAGCATTTCCTATTTCCTTTTTTTCCGATAGCAATTATACATATTTAAAATTTTATTTAAAGAAAAGAAAAAAAAACAGAAAAAAGCGTAGCAGCAATACAGAATTCTAAAAGAAAGAAAGAAAAAGGCGAATGAGAAAAAGCCCCACTAAGAAATCAGTAATTTATAAATTATGTACTGTCATCCTGGATGTAGTTGTTCAAGTTACAGAGTTAAAGGGTACATAGTAAATATTCAAACAGTCAGCCTACAAACAGTTCTGCTCAAAGATCCAACAAAGATTCAGCAATATGGTCATCTATTTTACACACTCAAACATACATGCAGTTATATCCCTTAGAGCACTTTCTTTTCCTCTCTTTTTTACAATAGCAATTACACATTTTGGTTTTATTACTCTTGTAGTTCTTATTTACTTTTTACACTAGAGACACAATATAATATTTATAAATATGATTCTTATTTATTTCACTAATGAGGATAGTCTCAAGTTGTCTCCATTTGCCTATGAAGGCCTCAAGGTCATCCTTTTTTATAGCTGAGTAATATTCCATTGTATAAAAATGCCACGTCTTTTTCATCCACTCTGCAGTTGATGGGCAACTTGGTTATTTCCAGAATTTAGCTATCACAAGTTGTGCAGCTATGAACATGGGTGCACATATATCACTGTGATATGAACTTTTCAGTTCTTTGGGGAAAATACCCAGGAGGCGGATAGCTGGATTGAATGGGGCTTCCAATCCTAGTCATCTGAGAATTCTCCATATGGATTTCCATGTACTGGCTTGACTTTGCCATGTTATGTTCCAGTTGTTTCTTTCTGCTTTTCCTCTTATTTAACTGCTTTATCCTACATGGTGGTTTCTTTCTGTTGTTTTGGGGATTGTGGTCATTTTTATCTCTGTCTAGTATGTCTTTCAGTACTCTTTCTAGGGTTGGTTTGGTGGACATGAATTTCTTCAGTTGTTCTTTGTCATGGAAGTATCTTGTTTCTCCATTAAATTTGAATGAAAGTTTTGCTGGGTACATCAGTCTGGGTTGAAGGTTGTTTTCTTT